>CABHPP010123480.1:0-22554 GCA_902168425.1 Peromyscus attwateri | reverse complement strand
TTCAAGCCCCAACAATACCCCACAGAAAACAACTGTTTTCTGTTTATAGGTTGAAATTTTAGGAAATTATTATTTTTTTTGTAGTAACTGAGTTTATTCCTGCAACTCGGCTAGAATTAATGGTTTCAGGACTTTTTGTATAACAGTGCGTGGCTTCTCTGACTATAGAAAATCATCAAAATAATATAGAACTTTGGTCTGCATATCAGCCCAACTATACTTGTGCCTAAGCCAAGCATGGACAAAGTAGAACATACATAGGAAGGAGCGTAGGTATGCGGGGGCTCAGGTGTATCTCAACCCCAACCCACTCTCAGAGCATCCAAACAGATGCCTGACAGTTGAGCCTCCCACTGTACTCACAGGGTTTGGTTTTTCAGAAGCACCAGTGTCCACCTAAACAGGCTCAGCCTGCAGTTAGTAACAGCCAGACATAGTTTCTATTAGACCCAATTTTCTGGATGCAGCAGGAATTTTGGGGATAGGGAACTTTTTTTTTTTTTTAGTTAATTGTTATCAGTTTAGGCAAGAAAGACAAGCCAGCAAATGTCAGAACATGGAACAGATGCTTTGTTAGGGCTGGCTTCATGAATTGGAACCTAAATATAAATTACACAACGTCACTTAAGTCCCTTGCCAAGCAGCAAACACTTTTTCTTCACTTATCTGTTGTTGTCACAGATACTGGGATTAAAAAAAATATGTATTTCAAGTGAAAGTGGTGAAGGAGTATTCAGCAGTTATCCCTGTGCAGGGAGTCTCTCACATAGGACATTCACTGAAACCTCAGTCAGAGCTTCAAAACTGAGAACGAGTCAGAAAAGCAACGGACTTCCTCTTTCTTGTTCCATAGACGGAGAAGCTTGAGTTCCAAGGCTGAGTGACAAGCCCATTTTAGGAAGGTGAAGATCACAGGATACAAAGCCAGGTCTTTGTAGATCTTATTCATTCCCTTGCTTAGTGGAGGAATTAATTGACCTGAGAACTGAGTCATCTTGGTCCTAGGAATATAGACTTATACCAGGCCTGAGCCTGATGTCACTGATACACAGCAGGGCTTAACCACTTACTGAGCAGTTATCACGTGTCTGCCCCATAAGTTGGATCTGTATACGTTTCCACTCATCTGTCACATACAATGCTTCCTGCAAGGGTGGTGGCACTGTGTACATTTTAATAAACATAAAACTGTTACTCAACATGGTTAATTTACTAGAGCTAGACTAACAAATTAGCGGTGGTGTCAGGATTTGAGCACGGGTCTCTCGGAGTGAACCTGTGCTGCTGGTTTGGGGGTCCACCGGTCACATGCTGCCATGTGACTATGAGAAATGTACTTTAGATCCAGGTTATCTTAGGTGTGTGCCTGTGTGAGCCCGTGTGAGTGGAGCAGGGTGTTTGCAGGTGTGCATATGAATGCTTGTGTGATGGCCAGAGGACAACCTCAGGCATTGTCAGTCAAGCTCTAGCCACTTTGTTTTTTGACCCTTTCCTTACTGGCCTGGGACTCACTGATAAGGTTAGGCTCGCTGGCCAGCCAGTCTCAGGGATCCACCTGTATCTGGTTCCACAGTGCTGGGATTATAAGTGCACGCCCCCATGCTTAGCTCTTTAAATATTTTTATATGGGTTTGAAGATCAAACTGATGTCTTTGTGCTTGTAAGGCAAGCACTTCACTGACTAAATATCTCCCCAGCCTAGTTTATTTTGTTAAATGGATACATTGTGACATAACCTGCCAGATGTTTTGACAGTTAAAATAAGAGCAAAAGTAAGTGTTCTCTAACAGCAGGAGTGTGTCCTTTTTCATTCCAAGTCACTCTGTTGCTTGATGTTGGAGCTGAAATTATGCTTTGGGGTTTCTGGTTTCCAGCCCCCCTCATGTGATCATGTGCTGCTGAGAGGGGAGTCTTGTGAGACAAAGAAACATGAGGCGGAGAAAGAGCAAACAGGATTCAACAGGAGAGTTGGCAGTGACAGTCGCAAATGCAATGATGGGCACGTGGCTAATCAAGAAGGGACCCTTGGGGAGGATTCAGTCATGTGTGCAGGGGAATGGCTGTGAAGCAGAAATAGCCCCACTGGGAAGAGAGGCATTGACAGATGTGAAAGCAGGCAAAACCATCTTTTGGCTTAATTTACCTTTCATTTGACTTGAGGTAAACTAGAAGAAAAGAACCATTTAAAATGGATTTCAAATGATGGCATTAGAGATGCTGTAAATTGGAGGTAAAGAAATTGCAGGTGATCTGACCACATCCAACTACAGAAAGGATTAAGTAAATATGATTAAAAATCTGATTTGAGTTTAAGATGGATGTTGTGGTTATAAGAAGGGATCAGGTTGTTTTGAATGTGTTCACTCATCCATTTACTATTCATTAACTACTACTCAGCCTGGGCCATGTGGGAGACTCTAGGATCGCAGTTAGACATGGAGAGCTGAATGAACACTAGCTTGTCCCTCAAGGAGCTCAGTGTCAGCTGTGAAGCATATGGAAAGAAGTAACAATGTTATACCTTGACAAGTCCTGTGTAAGAGCCCTGCCTCCAAACATCAGAAGAATACAAAATAGGAGCATTTAACACAATCTTGAAGACTCCTTTAGGAAATGCCCCACTGAGAAGTTAAAATAATCATATTTGAAGGAACAAGAAAGAAGAGCTAGATATGATGTTATGGAAAATACTGTACTCCAATGTTATTATTTTAAGATGTGTTACATTTGTTTATGCTGTGGAACATTTGTTTAATGATGCAAAGATGTGTTACACTCCATTTTATGTTGCATTTGTTTAACTCTGTGAAGCTGTGTTACTTTGCCTGTCTAAAATAATTGATGGTCTAATAGAGAGCTGAACAGCCAATAGCAAGGCAGAAGACAGAACAGGCAGAGCTGGCAGGCAGAAAGAAAAAAATAGAAGGAGAAATCTGGGAGGAAAAGAAGAAAGAGCAAGAGAAGAAGGACACAAGGGGCCAGCCACCCAGCTACACAATCAGCAATGGAGTAAGAAAGAAAGAAAGAAAGGTATACAGAAATAGAGAAAGATAAAAGCCCAGAGGCAAAAGGTAGATGCAATAATTTGTTAACAAAAGCTGGCAAGAAACAAGCCAAGCTAAGGCTTGGCATTTATAATTAAGAATTGTTTGGGAGCTGGGTGATGGGTCCCCCAAAAGAGCCAATGAGTAAAAAGAGCAAAACAACCAACAACACTCTACCTAGGATATTATGGTCAGGATGTTGGACTCACAGGAAGACAAATGATACTGAGAGTGTGTGCTAAGAGTTTCACAGTTATTCCTGCAGGTAGTGGTGAGATTTGGAGAAGATCATCTTTGGATAGAGTGGCAGCTCAAAGTGGATGTGGAGGTCCCTGCAGTCATCTAAATGTGAGCGGAAGGACTGACACAAGGAAGCAGAATGGAAAAGAAAAAAAGCACCATCTTTACTTTACCAGTGCTCTGGGAAGTTTCCAAATAACTTAATGAAAATCTTACATCCTATAACTTGTTACTTATAATGATCTACTACAAGAAATTCACTTAGTTAACTACAGTGTTTTGGACCTTTGACAAAAGTCCCCTTAACTCTTTTCACTCTTTTCACAGGTTCTGTTCCAGCCCCCAGTCTACTTCTGTCCTCAGCCCTGTGTGTGACTGAAAGTTAGGGAGAAAGAGTAAACATGGAGTTGGTAGATGAACTCTCCAAAATGGACAGGCATTTCTGTTTGGGAACACATAGATTTAATATACTCACCTCTCATGGCCATATTTTGGAATTAAGTATTAAGAAGGGAAATTGTACTGGGCAGTGATGGTACACGCCTTTAATCCCAGGATTTGGGAGGCAGAGCCAGGCAGATCTCTGAGAGTTTGAGGCCAGCCTGGTCTACAAAGCGAGATTCAGGACAGGCACCAAAACTACACAGAGAAACCCTGTCTTGAAAAACAAAACAAAACAAAAAAGAAGAAGAGAAATTGCTTATTGAAGAAAGAAAAATAATCATCAAGTGCTGGGGGGTACACTCAGAAAATACAGGTATAACTAATTCCATTCCCTTTTCTGGATGATGTCATAAGATTCTAGAGATCAACAGAATGCTATAGATAGTTATTTTTATTTTTTATTTTAACAGGATATTATATTCAAACAGGTTGATAGAACAAAAAGGGATGGTAGTACTATGTATGTGTGTTATTTAGACCTAAATGACCAACTGTCCATTTTGATAAAATTCAGCAAACTTGTGCTGTCCACTGCCAAGAACAAATATTTGAAGCTTTGCAACCCATGGTGACTGGTATAACCAATGACCTCACCACTGCAGCATGAAACCAATTATTACATATTAAAATATCAGTGTGAGGACCAGCCAGATGGCTCAGTATGTAAAAACATTGCCAAGTCTGAGGGCCTGACCTGAGTTCATTCCTAAGGATCCACAGATAGAAGGAAAGAATTGAGTCCCATAAGTTGCTCTGATCTCTCCATGTGTCATTGCATATCTGTACCCACACATATACATACATACGTACAAAGAAAGAAACAAATGTAAAAAAAATAATAACTCAGTGTGACTATGATTTCAATAAAACTATACAAAAGCAGACAGGAAGGTAGTCATTGCCCATGGGCTGCAGTCAACCAAACCTCATCTCATGGTTGAACCAGTTGAAGTGTATCTGGATGAAGGTGTCCAGTGGAATGCTGTAGGTTACTATCTGTGGCCGTGCTTTGTTAAAAAGTTTCAGTGAATTGTATTTGTGAATACTATCCTGATGACAGCTGAACATGTAGAAGATGATAATCAGTGTTCAAAATGGCTTTGAGAGATCAGTAATGAGCAAAATGAGAAAGATTTGGTAGGTCTAAGTAGGAACTCAGCAACCAAAGTTAAAAAATAAGAAACAACAACAAACCAAGAACTTGTGTTAACTTTAGTCTAGGAGCCTGACAAGAATCTATGAGGACAAAAAACAAAAGAAAACAAAAACAGATTCTAATGTGATTGACCTGACTATGCAGTTAAGAAGATGCACGATGTTAACAAGGATGCTGAAGAGAGCTTAGGCTGCAACCACAGCATACAGTGTGTAAGGTGATGGAAGATGTCATCCTGCCGGGTTTTGTGGACATTAGAGTTCCCTGGCAAACTATATTGTGGCTCTTATGTTTTATTAAGTATTTTCCCACAGGAACGGAGATAGATACCCACTGATTTGGAGAAAGATAAAAAAGTCTAGAAATGTTTTATATAATTTGTAAATGTATAGTCAGTGGAGAAGACATTCATTTCTTTAAATTGTTGAAAACCCTCACTTTGAGAGCTGCAAACAGTTTCTGCCTGTTGGCAAAGAAATAGGAGTGGAGTATTAGCATTCCTTTGTCCTAAGAGGAAGCGTTTGATAACCATTTTTAGTCAAGTATGACCTAATTTTACGTTGGGAAGCAAAGAACTCATGAATTAATTGAAATGAAAGTTTTAAGGCTGAAGATTTCCAGGGTGCAGTACAGGAATTTGCATCAGGACATATTTGGATGCTGCAGTTAAACCATTAGATAACTTCCAAGTAGATTCAAACATGGCTTTTGACTGCTTTTTTACTTGAAAATTGTTTTTCAGGAGATAATTGCTTGTGTTCTAATCTAAGTAAGATGTTGTGCTCTAGACTGAGAGACCAGGCTACTGCAGGAAGATCTGTGGTGTGAACTTGACCTGGACTTGGTTAAGTAGCACCTGGCCTGTAACCACATGTTCCCTTCATAGTATGTTACCTGAAGACACACAATCCTAGGGTACTGTGATAGTCTTGTTCTGGTTGCATCAGATTAAATGATAAACCCTACATGGCAAATAGTTTGTCTTCAGTCATTGTTGGATGTTGACTTGGGCTGTGGATACTTTGCAAGAAATACCAGTGAGTCAGGTTGGAACTGGTCCCAGGGATACTGAGACCCAGTCACCTCTATTGGCAGGTGCTAGTTTTCTGTTCCTGCTTGGTATCCCCAGGCTTCTCATATCCCATGCTAAAATCAGAATTCAAGCTCAGCAAGTTTTGAAGAATAAAAAAAAAGACCTGTGGGAAGTGGCAATAACCTGGGGAGATCTGTTATCAGCTTGTAAAAAGTAAGCAGCAGAAAGGCAAAAAGTAATCTAAAGGGAGACAATTGCCTGAGGTGGCATTTGTAACAGCATAGACTTGTACTGCCTGCAACTACCAGACATATCCCCGTGGGGTCCTGGAAGAATTATCACAGTGATCTGGCAGTGGCCTTCAAATGCTGTAGCCTATGCTCTTGTTGTTTGGTACTGAGTAAGAGAAAAACTAGATATGCAGTTTAGTCAATGTAAAGTGGAAATTTCTTTATTTGTACCCAGAAGCTACTCAACAGCATCAGCAGGAAAACCATACAGGAGACTGCTAACTTTATCTTCAGAAGACATCTGAAATAGTTAACCATATCAAAATAGGAAGCACTGCCCTAGAACAGCATGAATTGGGAAGGGTTGGAGGTGGAGAGGGGATACTAGTGACTCGGGGTCCATCTGGACAGCAATGCACGATTTCCCAAGGGGTGAACCACTCTTCTTGTTTGTAAAATGTGGAAATTATGTACACAGCTTATCAGTAGTAGAGTTAGAGACATGAACTGTATCCCCTACAACAGAAGTAGAGTTACTTGGGGAATCACACAGATGAGCTATACTGGCATGAGGGAGTCTGATCATGAGACACTAGCCTTGGCAGAAAAGGAAGAGACTCCAGTGCTGCCTGCCAGTCTCAACAGGGTAAGAGTAAAGTGCAGACCCTTATTGCTGGTCATGAGGTGCATTACTTTGATCGGCAGGGGTCCTCTTCTGTGATACAATGCCTTAGCACATGCCAAAAGCAATGGGGCTAGTTGATTATGGATTGAACTTCAGAAACTGGAAAAAAAACCTTACTCCTAGTAAGCATATAAAATGGTATAAACACCTTGAAAGGAGTTTATCATAAAACAACAACAACATAAGCATACCATAAGATCCTACTTTTCTACTCCTAGAAATTTTCAAATAAAGACCCGAAAAACTATTATTCATTGCAGGTTGCCCTGTAAGGCTCAAATTGGAAATCATTTAGAGGTCTATCAACAGATGAAATGATGGAAGAACTGTAGTATATCCTTAAAATGCCAGTATTGTTGAGTAATAGAAGGGACCATACAGTTTTCAACATTCAGAAATCTCAACAGGTGTTTCCCTGGCATAGGCTTGAAGGGATTATTTTGGTTTTTTTGCCACTCCCATGGGTTTACAACCATAAGAGACTTTATCAGATTCTACATTTTAAACTTTTATAGTACATACATGTACTGTACTACACATAAATTGTAACTCAATAAACCTATTGGAAAATACGATATAAATAATGCTGAAGGCTGTAATGCCTTCAGACTGATTGCAAGCCAAATGTGAACAAGCCAATCAAAGTCCTATATTGTTTTAGGATAACTACAGACATTAGAATCTACGTGATAATAAAATTTAAGTTGAACTCAAATGCCATTTTAAATATAAATGACTTCATCTTTCCATGGGATTCTCATACTAAGAGACCCACTGCAATTTCAGTTTTATTGCTCACTTGGCTGAGAATAATAAACAACACTAGAAGGAGAGTTATGTTTGCTTAGTTTGATTTTTAACTTTCACTTTCAGCTCACATTGTTTCAGTGCTTAGAACAACGGGGCTGTGATGATATGGGGCATTTATAGGTGCCTTGATATAATGTATAGTTAACGCTTCTGAACAATGGGACTCTTAGTTGCTTACTAAAACATCTGCTGATGGAGAAAACTCTTCTATGGGAATGAAATCATTTAAAAAACTTACGGTGAGAAACATCCAAAATAGTAGACTATTTTTAGACTTCAAAGTACGTAACTGTCTCAGTTACTTTTCCTATTGCCTGGATGAAATACTCTGACAAAACCAACTTAAGGAAGAAGAGGCTGGTCCTGGTTAGGTTTTCCTGTCTACTTGACGCAAATCAGGGTCACCTGGAATGAGAAGCTGCTTCTATTAGATGGCTGTTACACAAGCCTGTGGTGGCATTTCCTTGATGAGTGACCAATGTTTGAGGCCCAGCCCACTGTAAGCAGTGCCACCAATGGATTGGCAGTCATGGGCTGCCAATATTATATATATATATATATAATATATATATATAATATATATATATATTTATTGATTTATTTATTTATAAGAAAGTAGGTTGAGCAAGGCATGGAGAGCAAGGCAGTAGGCAGCACCCCTCTGTGGTCTCTGTTCCACACCCTGTCTCTAGGGTTCTGCTTGAGTTCCTGCATTGTCTTCTCTCAATGGTGGACTGTGATTGGCTATGTGAGATGAACTAAAACCTGCACTTCTCAAAGTGGCCTGTGATTATAGTGTTTATCACGATAGAACCCTAAATAACACAGGGTTTATTGATCCATAATTTGAGGGCACACTCTATCATGGCAGGAAGTCGTGGTTGTGAGAGTTTGAAGTGGTATGTCACCTTTCATTCACTCAGGAAGCAGTGAGTAATGAATGCTCATGGCTTTTTATGTAGTCTAGGACCCAAGCCTAGGGAACAGTCTCATGCTCCTTTAGGTGAGTATTTCCACCTCAGTTAACTTAGTCAAGATGCACAGAGGCTAACTTAATCTAAATAATTCCTTACAGGCATACTTGGAAACTTGTCTCCTAGAAGATTCCAGTACTTATTATGTTGACAATAGTAAACATCACAATGACTATTTTTTTTAAATTTTAATTTATTCCTTAAAAATTTCATACATGTATACAACATATCTTGATCATATACAACCTTCATTCCCTGCCTTCACTCCACCCAGGACTCCCCTGATATCTCCCTTAAAAGTCTATATCTTTGATATATTTATTGATTGATTTAAACCATTACGTCTAATTAATACCGACTAGATGCGCATGTGTGGAGGAGCATCCCCTAGGGCATGGACAACCTTCATCAGTGATCACACTACTAAAGAAAAGTTGCTCTTCTTACCCCAGCATCTATCAACTGTCAAAAGTGGCTCAGCTAGAATTTGGGGCCTCGGGATCTTGTCCCCTCTCCGTGTTGAAGTATTTAACTGGCTTGGTCTTGTGTAGGTCTGATATAAGCAGTCATAGATGTTATAAGCTCGTATTTACAAGCCATGTTGTGTTGTGGTGATATCGTGTTCCCCAAAATATTGTGCACTCTGATAAACTTATCTGGGGTCAGAGAACAGAACATCACTAGACATAGAGGCCAGAAAATGGTGACACTCACACCTTTAATCCAGCATTCCAAAGGCAGAGATCCATCTGGAAGAAACAGGATCAGCTGAGGAATTGCCAAGGTGAGGTGGCTGTGACTTGTTCTGCTTTTCTGATCTTCCAGCATTCACCCCAATAACTGGCTCCAGGTTTGTTTTTATTAATAAGACCTGTTAAGATTCCTGCTACATTGTGTCTAGAAGACAGCATTTCAGAGCAGTCCTCTTTGTGTGTTGGCTCTTATGTTCTTTCTGGTCCTCTTGGGCTATGTTACTTGAGCCTTGGATAGAAGGAACGAGATTGATATTGATAACCCATATATGCCTTAGCACTCATAACTGCTTAATCTTAGCACTTTGAGCAGTAATATATCTCTGCATTAGTTATTATCCACTGCGATAAGAGTTTCTCTGACCAAGGTTGGGAGCAGTACAAACACATGGATTAAACACAAATATTTAGAAGACAGAATCCAGGGATTGCTTCTTTGGATTTGACTAGCTTGAATGGCTGCTGAGCGGGGAACCATCCTGCCTTCCCAATCCTAGTGCTGAGGTTACAGATGTGCACCTCTGCACCTTACTCCTGTGTAGGGGCTGGGGATACAAACTCAGGCCTTGTGCTTGTTCAGCAAGCACTTTATTCTCCAAGTCATCTCCCCAGCCCTGAATTATCTTCTTTAACATACAGATAATAGTCATTAGAATTTCCCCCCTTGATAATTTCTATGTCTATGACACTGTGTTATTGCCTTTTTTTTTTTTCATCTTTTTTCCCCCTTGCTTCAATCTAGTTCCAGTAATAATTGGTAGTTTGGAGCTGCATACTTGTCTCTGTGTGCAAACATTGAAAGAGCTCTTGGTGATGTCACCTTCCTTTTTTTGTTGAGGACAGTTATAGAAAGTCTAGTTACCCTGATTCAGCCAGTAAATAGGCGAGCTGAGTTTAATTCCTATGCAAGTCTTTTCTCTGATTGTTCTTTCTCCTGTTCCATTGGCCTTCTGAGGTCCTACGTAAGAGCCTGGGATGGTTAAACACACTCTCTCTACCTTTGCATTTTCTGAACCCATATTTGGTTCACCCTCTATGAAAACATGAAGTCTTTCACAATCTTCAGCACTATAAAAAGTTGATGTTTTATATTCCTTGCTCTATCTAGTCAGTTTCATGGGCAAAAGCCAAATGCCACACTAGTTCTTTTGTTTTGTTTGACCTGAATTTTGTTAGCTTGGCATCTGGTTGTCTTTAGAATTCTTAATTTAAACTTGTATGAAACTTAATTGTGAAGTTTGAATTTCTTAGTTTGAATTGTTTGCTTCTTGCCTACTCTGACAGGAACTGACATATGTATCAAAACATCAATAATAATATGTGGGACCTACTTCAATGCCCATCCCTCAAGTACAGGATTTCTTAGTCGGTCTCAGATGCTGTTTAGTCTTACATATTACACGCCTCTTTTAGGCTTATTTATTTTTATTTTATGTGTGTAGGTGTTTTGCCTCTATGTATGTTTGTGTACCACATGTGTGCTAGGTGTTCATGGAGGCTTGGAGATGCCATTGGATCCTGTGGAACTGGAGTGACAGGTGTTTGTGAGTGGCTGTGTGGCTGTTGGGAATTAAACCCATATCCTCTGGAAGAGCAACAAGAGCTCTAAGCCACTCATCAGTCTCTGTAGCCCCTACAGATCTCCTTCACGGTTGTCTATCATCAGGGAGACAATTTGGTTTCATTCAAGGTACTCCATTGTGGATGTAAGTGGAAGATTTCTGATGTTCCTGAAGAAACTATAGGGCACAGGAATCATGAGAAGTGCTCGAAAAAGAGCCCCCTGGACCGACATCTGAAGATTCTGATTGGTATCTCCACAGTTAACAAGGTATAAGACAGTTTTGACATAGTTATACAATCAAGTTACATCTCAAAAATTATATATGTCAAAAATACCTAACTCTTCTATTGTATTGAGGGCACCTCTTATTGACAAGTGCTAAACTGTAAGGAGACAAGCATCATTGTTCCAAAGTCCTCTTCAGCGACAAGAGGATATAAAATCTAGAGAACAGAAACTTATCATGAAAGAAAATTTAACGGGAGTTCAAAACTTCCTAGGTTTAAAATTAAGAAATAACCAATTAGTCATGAACTTTTTCATGGGAATCCTTGGTAGCTCCATAGAGGATCTATCTTTAGGATATTGGGATTTATTTTATGTCAGCCTGACATAAATTTAATGACTGTTGAACTTATTCACCTTCTAGCAAGATGTTTTTAGATGAATTCTTTTGACATATGGATTGTGCAACTTTCTCAATATGGTTTATATGGCTGTCATAATCCCCAATTATTTCTCTCCGTGTGTGCATGTGTGTGTGTGTGTGTGTGTGTGTGTGTGTGTGTGTGCACATGTGCCCTGTATGTGTACATGTTTGTGTTTGGTTCGATTTTGCTTTGTTTTTAGATTTTTTATTATTTTTGTTGATGCATATATGTGTGTCTGTGTGAAAAAAATGCCAAATGTGTGTGCTCTCAAAGGCTAGGAGAAGGCACAAGATCTCCAAGACCTGGAGTTACAGGTAGTTGTGACCTGCCCAATGTGGGTGCTGCACACTGAACTCAGGTCCTCTGTAGGAGCAGTATGTACCCTTAACTACTGAGCAATCTCTATAGACTCACTTTTGCTGTATAATTTTAGCCATATCTTTATTCCTACCAGAAGACAATGCTCCTACATCTCTATATTTATGTTAAATGCAAAATTACTAGTGTACAAGTCTGATTATTTGAGGATCAATTCAGGTTATTCTTATAGAATTCCTTTCCAAATAATGAAGCACTAATTTGTACTAGTAGTTAAAGAGACAGTGAATATGGACAACAGCATAGAGAGAGAAGAGCTCCAACTTTGCCAAAGCCACAGCTTGTTTAATATGGCAAAGGAGAGGTGAATCCAAAAGATCAGATACACAGTTTGAAATGTGTTCAGCTAGACCACAGATGTCTTGATTGGGAGGCCAGCTTGGACCTCTACTTATCAGACACAGCAAGTCAATGCCTTATGGAGAGATGATTGGCAAGATAGGATAGTATTACATGACATAGGTGTAAAATGTCCTAGTATGGGACACAGAGGAATTAAATAGTTATTGAGATAATCCAGATGTGAGAGAAGGGGCTCTGAACTGGGGAAGTGGAAATGGAAAATGAGGGGCCCTTTGAGAAATGCAAGATGATGAGAGGATGGTCAGTCCTGGATATGAAGAACTATACGCTGGAACATTTATGTGTGCTATCATTGCTGTTTCAAGGTTTTGTTGAGGGGAGAATTAATAGCAACTCAGAACACAGGTGTGGCCCCAAATCTCAAACATAATTTTGTTCAATAATTGCTTTCTTCCCCCTTACTATAACGTTCCAAAAGAGATTTTAAAAATATCTCCAGGCAGTTCTTTTTCTCCAGCTGCCACCGACTACGTGCACTCATTGTTTTAAAAAGGTTGTTACGTGTTCTGTAGTATTTCCATATTGAGGAGGCAACATTCCAACTTCCATGTGTTCCCTGTTAAATAAAACACGTTTACAGACTTTTTCTGACACTCCATTATATTACACATGTAAAAGCTAAATCTGGAAAAGTTTAGCAGATAAATACCCGTTCCTACAGTTATGCACAGGAGATTAACACAGGCAACTCCCACCAACGTTAATCACTCAACTCCTTGGCCATTAAAGTTTCACCACATTCAGAGGAAGAGGTCACATGTGAAGAGGAAGAAGAGGCACAAGTAAATCATTTCCATCCTGTCTAATGTAAAACAGTTCAAATTACCTTACAAAGGACATTCATAAAACAAAGCATGTGCTTTTCCAGCACAAGTATAAAAGTACAGACCAACTCTTGCTTCCCAACATCCTCTACCTGTTTTCTGCCTTTTTAGGACTTGTGATCTTGGTTATGTCTCCTGTGGATGCCTGTTTTCTCCATCATCTGGCATTTCATAAAAGTGCTTCCTGGGCTTTGGAAATCATACTTGAATGCCCATCCTATGCTGCTAGGTTGAGATCTGAGGCTCTCAAATTCTTGAGTCTCAGCATTATGTCACCACCATCATCAATGTTTTAGAGGTGCCAGCCCGTTGTCTCCACCATAAAAATGCTGAGTCAGAAAACTAGCAACAGGTCTTCACTAAATTCTGTTGTGTGTTTTGGTGGCTTTTAAAGTCTAACAGTGTTTCTCAACCTGTCCGTCATGACCCCTTGATGGGGGGGGATCACATATCAAATATCCTGCATATTATATATTTGCATTATGATTCATAACAGTAGCAAAATTACAATTATGAAGTGCAACAAAGTAATTTTATGGATGGGGGTCAGCACAACATGAGGAACTGTATTAAAGGGTCTCAGCACTAGGAAGGTTGAGAACCACTGATTTAGACTAATCTTCAATTACAAGCTTCCTGTTTGGGAGAAATTACCTTCTCTCCTGGTGAAAAATGGAGGCTTAGAGGAAATGATTTGTTCAAAACTAGGCAGTTCAGGTACTACAGAGCAAGTTTGTAACAAACTTCATTACTTTACCAGACCTGTTATTGTGTGGTGTGCCATGACTGTAGGTCAGTGTCATAGAAGAATAGTACTCAGATCATGACTCCTCTGTTATGAAAATGTTTCCCACGTTGTTCCTGTCTTCCTCATACACAAAGTAAGCCTAAGGATCACTTACCATTGTGTGAATGTTTGTGCGTGTGCATGTATGCGTGAGTGGGGTGTGTGTGTGTGTGTGTGTGTGTGTGTGTGTGTATGCATCAGTCACATATGTATGAATGCGATCAGTGGATTAATATGCTAAATATGTTAGCAGCTAGAGCCATCGGATGAAACATTGAACTATGCTGGGTGACTGGAAAGATGAATGACTAGAAGCTATAATCCAAAGGAAACCATGCATATAATAAAATACCATGCTTTGATGAATTGGATTGATTTCCCTTTACAGTTTCTAACCTGTAGATCTCTACTGAAAAGCAGTCTGAGCTTTCCATGATTTTACAAGGAACTGAAGCATGGTGAACCTGCCATGGACAGATTGAATGCTCAGCTCCTTTCTCAGCTTGCTGCTCTCCCTCTTGTAGGCATTAGATATACCTCTCTTTATGTGCAATTATAAGGGACCAGGTATTCCTAACCAAACCCTAGGAATGTCACTAATCACACTTCTCCAACATAATTAGGTCTGCTAAACTGAAGCTTAATTTTATAAATATCTGCTGGGTATCAATTATGTGTATAGTTCTGAGCTCTGGAATAAATATAGGTGAGACCTAGGGGATATTGCAACTTTTCAACCTTGTGTCCTTTATCTGGTAAGGAATATATGTTATCTACAAACAAAAAATGCTGAGACAAAGCAACAGTCTAAGATATCTCATGGAGAAGAAACTTCATATTAGAATTGTGACAAATTCAAGGATCAGGTGTGTGTGTGTGTGTGTGTGTGTGTGTGTGTGTGTGTGTGTGTATGAGTGTGTATGGATGTGTGGGCCAGAAGTCAACATTAGATCTTTCTTGATCACTTTGTATCTTATTTTCTAGACAGAGTTTCTCACTGAACCTAACAGCTTTGATTGGCTAGGCTGGGTGGCCAGCTATCTCCAGGGATCCCCACATCCCAGTGCTGGGATTCTAGGTACAATGCCACACACCTGGCTTTTTCAAGGGTGCTAGAGATCCCAACTCAGGCCCACATGCTTGCACAACTGTCACTTTGCTGACTGAACGGTCTCTTCAGTCAACAAGGAGATCAAATTGAGATGTTAGAAGAATCCGTCTTGAAAGTTGAAAGCTTAGAGAAGACCCAAGGAAATGGACTGGAGAGGTCAGAAAAGGAGACAGTGTGCTTGGTTCAAGTGGTTTTTCCCACTGTCCTATTGTCCTTTGTAGTTCTTCTCGAACCAGACCCTATAAAAAATGGAAATGTCTGTGTATCTCTGTGTGGTCCAGTAATTAAGTTAGTACTGATGCATGCTTTGAGTCTATCTTCTATTATGTTTCCAATATAGTTATTTTGGTGTATAAGGAGGTGAAGGAAAGAGCCTCACATTTGTCTGTGAATATTACTGACTTGTGTAAAATTTTAGCCTGACTTCATAGTAAAGAAATGATGTGGGTGGGGGAAATGCTAATTATTGAAAAAGAAGTCAAGGCAGGATTTCTAGCTGGCCTGGATCCTTGCAGCCTCAGGAAAGCTCTGCAGCTGGGATGCTCCCTGGGTGCTGTACTCATCTATATTCAGGGACAGTCTCTGTTTCCGACATGAGCGAGCTAAGGAACCTGGAGCTGGTGCCAAGAGCTCCTGCTGAAAGCAATTATCAGGATTCACCATATGATTTCAATTCTTTGTGGACTATAAAAGAGACACTTCACCATTTTTTGAAAAGGGATATGAGCATGAATGTCGGTAGCTTATGCATTATTTAGTGCCTGCCATCCTGCCTTGGTCTCACAAAGGAGAATGACAGCATTGTCACAGGGGTTTCTGTGCCTGTGATGGTGGAAATAGAGATGTTGGATTTTGTAGCTCCTCTAAATTACCTGTAATCTCATGACCTATAATTAGTTTGCTGAGGATATTAAACCCTCAATTTTTTTTTTTACCTGTCACTGTCTGGTATCTCATTATGTTATGGAAAATCCTATCACACATACATTTGAGAAATGTAGTATAATGATAATGAAATTATTCACTTCAGCTCATGTTTTGTCCATAGTCACAAATACGAAAGTTTAAAGGACATTGCATGAGTGTAGCAGATACCAGGATTTGGCTCACTCTTACTTCTAATACCACACCATGAGTGCTCATTCTCTGTCTCTTTCTTTGAGACATTTTTCTTGCTTCCAATCTTGCTCTCCTATGTCCCATATATTTTTAACAGCTACTAAAATTGCTGCTACAGCAATTTCACAAATTAAAAACATGGTTGACTTTCACGTTACACTAAAATTTTATTTACTACTAAGAAAGAAAATAGTTTAACCATTTATATAATTCTCTCCCCCCCCCTTTAAGCATGGGAAGTTCCATTTAACTTTTGGGAGTGTCTCTTAGAGTCTATTTGACTCACATGTCACTTTAGATACACAAGATCAAAGAGGAGATGTTTCTCAACAGACAGGCAAAAACCTTGCAAGTTGTCAATCTTGTCATCACAGGAACAATGCTAAACTGAAAACCAAGAACTCCTCCTAAGTCCATGAGAGAATTGTGGTCACAGAGCAAACTGCTTTGGTATGAATTAGAGAGACCAGCAAGAAACAGAGATCAGAGCTGAAGTTGCAGCTGCAGAAATAGTTAAGGGGTGATTGGATAACTGTGGGAGACTGGGAAACAATGGCTGATGAGAGAGGGAGAATCACTGTCCTCCAGGGATGAGCTCCAGCATAGGCTGCCCAATTCCAAGTGAACAGTCCTGGACATGTACCCATGCCCAGTGCTAAATGGACATAGAAGAGTATATATACATATTAATAATTAAAGAAGTGATCATGAATTTGGGAGGGAGTATGGGAAGAGTTGGAGGGAAGGATGGGAGTGATGCATGGGCAATGTTCATGTATGGAATTCTCTAAATGAACAAATCTCCTGGAGCCCCCATTTCCAAGAAAAAAACTTTCCTCTTTCATGAATTTGACCACTAAGAGCTGACAAGGAGCAGAGGGACAAGGTCAAAGGAAATCCCCTCCGTTTTTGACACAAAGAAGGTGCAAAGTAATCATTTTAAAACATAGAGCACGATCTAACAAGGCCTGCCGTCAAAGGACACTAATTTACTGGTGTCTAACCAGTGTGATTTAATGAGAGACCAGCCAAGCCATGAGGGAGAGGACATGTCCAATTACAGCTCAGGCTAGCCAGCTTGTTGCACCAAAGGGGGAAAAAAGAGCAAAAGCAAAGCCTGGAGAGCTACAGCTGAAGGGCTCATGCTTACTAAATGACCAAGGCCTAAAACTAACTCCGTTCACCTCTGCACTTCACCACCCCACTGGCAGAGCTCTTCCATATGAAGGGCATGATAGTCCCAAACAACTGCAAAGCACAGTTCCTCCGAAGGAGCAACTTCTGGGGAATCCAAAGCACAAGGAGAAAAACGAGTTCCCCAGAGGTAGTTTAGCCATTGACACCACAGTGGCTGCAACTAGTAAAGAGCCCCATACTCCACCAGATGCACACAGAGCCTCCATGCTGAAGACTCAGCTCCCCCAGTTTCTTTCACTTGAGACGGCGTGCCTGGCTTTCAACAGAAAACAACAAGGTCTGAGGAAAGCCGGGAATCACAGGCTGAAAGGCAAAACGACAGAACTAGACTTATATATGGCAGAGCTTTTGGAATGATCATAACAGAAAGTTAAAATAAGTGATTAATATGCTAATGGATCTAATGGAAAATGATGACAACATGCAAGAACAGATGGGCAATATAAATGGAGAGACAGAATTTGTAAGAGCAAAATTTTCTAGCAATAAAAAGCATTGTAACAAAAATAAAGAATGCCTTTGATGGGCTCATGAGTACATTCCTATGAAAAAACGTTCGCATGCTTAAAAATGCACACAGTGAAACTTCAAAAACCCAAATGCAAAGATTTAAAAGAAATGAAAATGATGCAGCAGAATATCTATGAGATGTGGGACACAGGGCAATGCATATAATGGCATTACCAGAGGAGAATAGGGAGGCAGAAATACTTGAAGGGATGGTGGCTCAAAGGTTCCAAAACTCATGATAAATATTTGAATGTCAGGCTCATGAAGTTCAAACCATGAACACAAAGCAGGCTCTATACTTCTCCAGCTTATTGAAGGAAAAGAAAAAAATCTATGGATAAAAGTAATGGTGGCTGTGAAAACACCTTACCAGCCAAAGAAAAACAGGATTTTTACCAGTAACTTTGCATTCCAAGAATCATTACTTCTTCAGAAACGAAACTATAGATATAAATGTACAATAAAGAAGTTCTCACCTGAATAAGAAAGTAACAGTAAAGAACGAACAAATTTAGGTTAAACAGCATCCATTGTTATCATTATTATTTATTATTATTGTTGTTGTTGGTGGTGGTGGTGTGTGACATGGAGTATCTGTCTTCCTCTATTCCTATCCACCTAGTTCTTCTGAGACAAGGCCTGTTGCTAGACCTGGAGCTCACTGATTGCTTATACTTGATGGCCTGTGAACCCCTGGGATCCCTCAGTTTCCTACTTCCCAGTGGTGGGATTACAGGAGTGTACCACCACACCTGGATTCAAATGGGTTCTAGGGACTGGATGCTTGGTCAGCAAGCACTTTACACATTGGGTCCCTGGCACTGCATCTCTTATTTTTGTTTTTCTTAATTCATCAAACAGCTATGGCTGAAATTAATAACAGCAACACTGAATTTAGTTGTTATAACTTATATATAAGTGAAATTGATGGTGTCAATGGTCCAAGAGATGTTGGGAAAGAACTGGGATTACTCCTTCTTAACCCACTATCAAATGATACTGGTAATGTTTACCTCCTTCCCACATGAGAATGTCCACTACAGGGAGGCACAGTCAAACAACTCAGAAAATAAGTGTTGAATGCACGAGTAAGTTGTTATTTAGGGAATGAATATTGTCGTAACCATGCAGTTGGAGGGAATCCGAGAGAACTGAGAAGACTGGCTGACAGTTCTCTGATCTGGCTAGACTAGGGAGTGAGGACACCATTCTGTCAGCTACAGGCTCCTTGTGAAGCCCATGTCCCCTTAAATAGTTCAGAGCATCAGGAGCAGCTGCTGTTAAGAGTTGTACTAGGACATTTGCAAAGCAGGTGAAAATTAGCCTAGTGCGGCTGATGTCGGGAGTCACTCGAGCTGGGTCCCTTGTTCCGAGGGCATCCCTGAAGAAATCAGACTTAGATATGTATCTTGCAGGAATGAGTTGGAGCCAGACTGTCCTCCAAATGCCTGGAATGGTTCTGGCCCTTGCCTTTTGGTGGCTGCCATGCTGGAGGACATCCAGTTACATTCTTCTGCTGATAATCGAGTGACAAACGTCGAGAGTACCTTTATCTCCATCCTGTGTCCTTCCTAACCTTGCCTGCATTCAATAGTAGTTTCTGGGAAGCATTCAATGGGTCTCCAGAGTGTTTAAGAGCATTACTCACATTATCACAGAAACATGTCTTGCTCCAGAAATGTATTTACTGTGCTTTGTAGAAAACACAGATGCAGTCTAGGTAAATAACACAAAACAATTTCTCTCTTGCCAAGGGAAAAAATGCTGCTTTTATATTAATTTAAAAGGCAAATGAAATTGTTCCTAGTGGGGGATGATGCTATGATAGATGAAGAGAGTACTTACTTCTTATTAATCTATATTATCCTTTTCATGTTTATCCCTTTGGACTATGAAAATAATGTTTTCCTTTAAGTTGGCTTGTAGCAGTAACCGTCTTATTAAATAAGAAACACAGAGCCAATGTAAAGATAAAAGCCAAAGAGGTCAGAGCTAAGAGCCTTACCCTTCCTCCTTCAGTGATCCTCTTCAGCCAAGAGAGACCTACTTCCTGTCTGTTTGTCTTTGTATAGACTTTCTGTTCTGCCTTCTCATTGGTTGTAAACCCAACCACATGACCTCCTAGTCACTGCCTGTCTGTACAGACCTCCAGGTCTTCTATGGTTGGTATTGAGATTAAAGGTGTGTGTCTCCAATGCTGGCTGTATCCTTGAGCACACAGAGATCTACCTAGCTCTGCCTACCAAGTGCTGGGATTAAAGGTGTGCACCACCACCGCCCAGCTTTTGCTATGGTTCTAATAGCTCTGACCCCTGGGCAACTTTATTTATTAACATACAAATAAAAATCACATTTCAGTACAAATAAAATATCACCATATTGGCTCCCTTGTAATGAAGAGAAATGCATTGTATTTTAGCCCCTCCACAGTTAAGAGACACAGCTTCTATTAGTTAGCTGTGTAGCAGCTTGATGTAAGGAACACAGATTCTTACAAGTCTTGGAATAAGGAATTTGAAGCCTTACCATTTAGGGATGGTCTACTTCCTGACAACGTTTTAGCTTATTTGGAATTCCAAATTGTAAACGGTTATCCTTTGAAGAAAGAGTTTTAATGAATGAATAGAAGCTGCACATGGCACAGTTCTTCATACTGTCTTCCCTGTTTTATGAAGTAAGAGCTTTTCTATTTGTAGTTATATGGTCATTAGGATGCTAGCAGGTTTTTAGTGTGATGACCCATCTTACTATATGTATCTCAGCTACACACACATACACACACACACACACACACACGCACGCACGCACGCACGCACGCGCACACACACACACACACACGCACGCACGCACGCACACACGCACGCACGCACACACGCACGCACGCACGCACGCACGCGCGCACACACACACGCATGCACACACACACACACACACATGCGCGCATGCATGCGCGCACGTGTGCAAGCACTGGCTTGCAAGCTGCATGTGGTCTAGGAAATCAATGAAAATGACCCAAAACAAAGCTGTAAATTTACTTAGGACATTATGAGATTCTTTGGCAATAGTGTATTTTGGTAACTCAATCAAATAGTATTTCAGCATGAACATTTTAGATGATAAAATGTGTTACAATATCAAAAGGTTGGACATACCTGAAACATATATGTAGCTGAAGAGTCCCTTTAACTTATTGAGGTAAATCTGTAAAATACTGACTATAAGCTAAGTCAAGGCTTATGGTATATATGCACGTAATAAATACTGATTGACTGTGTTCTTGTCTTCTAAATTTCCATGCCAATGCTGAAGTAGTATGGAAGTTCCAGGGTCCTATTGTTCATGAAGCTGGAGTTCATGGAGACATTTTCATTCTGGATCTCAGCAGTGTATTTGCTAAAGAGCTCTGAGTGGATTTGGAGCAGCTGCCTCAAGTAGAAACGTTAGATATTGCTGTTGTATTTGCTTGGATCCAAGATTAAAGGCCTAATATTCACTATGGGGGAATCTGCTGATAAATGCAGCAAGTGTTCACTTGGGTGTATCAGATCACAGTGTGTGGAGCCCCATGTGTCTCCGCTTAATTTGAAACGAGTGTGCACATTGTAGAACGCAAAGTATGTCTGGTTCTGCTTACTAGTGATATTGGGAAAGCCCAAGAATGAGTCAGCAGGTCACATGAGCTGCACTGTGGGTTCAGCGGCATGGGGGTGCGGCACAGCTCACTGAAGTTCTGCCTGCTACATGTGACTTGACACCACAGTTCTGGAAAAGTGCTGATGTGCCCCCCCACCCCCCCAGACATAAAACCTAGTGGAAAAGTAATCTGCTCAACCAGAGTGAATGCGTTGTGAATGCCAGCAGTATTGGAATAGATCAAAGAAATCAATATTGAGAAAATGTGGTTTATATACATAGTAGAATTTTGGGGGCCATTGAGAAGAATGAACTCAATGTCATTTGCAGTAAAAGTGATGAAAATGAGGATAATTATATTAAGCAAATTAAGCCAGTCTCAGGGAGACAAATATTGTGTTGTTTCTCTCATTTGTGGGTTCTAGATTTTAAAAGATTCATAAAACCTTATGACCCGAGAGTAGAGCTGAAACTGCCTGGGGAAACAAATGAGACTAATGAGATGTAGGAGAGGTGAGAAAGGGGAGGTAAAGAAGTGTTGGGGTGGTCAATATGCTGCAAAGTACATTATATATTTGTATGAAAATGGCTTTGTTATGTAGCTTGCTTTAACCACCACCACCATCATAATATCATTATAATATTAGGAAGCAAAATGTAGAAGAAAGTAAAGCCTGAATTCATTAATTTAGAACCTCAAGGTCGAGGAATCACCTGTTCTTTCTGAATATTCAGGTAGGTAGAGTGTGTTAACACATTTTAGATTATAACAAATCTCTAATTCTCTCTCTCTCTCTCTCTCTCTCTCTCTCTCTCTCTCTCTCTCAGATGCTACTATTTTTCTTTTAATATTCTGCTTTGTTTATTTGGGGGATGGGTCTCACTCTGTAGCCCAGGATGGTCCTGAGCTCTCCTGCTATAGCTTTTCAAATGCTGGGTTTATGTAGGCAGGAGCCACCACACCTGTCTGAGGTTACTGTTCTTGAGTTGTTCACTCTGTCATTGACACTCAGTAGTTCCTGTTACAGCTGTGAACTAGGTAAGAGAACA
>CABHPP010123479.1:11252-30586 GCA_902168425.1 Peromyscus attwateri | reverse complement strand
CTCTCTCTCTCTCTCTCTCTCTCTCTCTCTCTCTCTCTCTCTCTCTCCTTCCCTTTCTTTCTTTTCTTATTGTTGTTGCTAGGAATAGAACCTAGGACCATGTGCATACTAGGCAGCTTCTCTTCTACCAAACTACCTAACCATGGCTCCTTCTTTTTTCTTTTTTCATATTTCATCATGTATTAAAATGTAAATATATGTTTGGGATGAGTAGGGACCATGGTGATTCTTTTATTTTCTAATATTTAACAAAATTGATAGTGAGTGTATAGTACTAGAAGCAATTCCTAATAGAAAGCTAGATCTGATGTAAAAACCTTTTCTGGACCTTCCCATTACTAAATTTCAAAAGTAGACTAAAATCCCACTAAATTAAACCAAGGGGAAAGCAGGATTCTAGGCCCTTTCCTAGCATGGCTGTTACAGACTCTGTGTGTGTGTGTGTGTGTGTGTGTGTGTGTGTGTGTGTGTGTGTGTGTAAATATATATTATATATATATTTTAATTAAAATTTCTTTAAAGCTAGCCAGGCGGTGGTGGTGCATGCCCTTAATCCCAGCACTCGGGAGGCAGAGTCAGGTGGATCTCTGTGAGTTTGAGGCCAGCCTGGTCTACAGAGCGAGATCCATGATAGGCACCAAAACTACACAGAGAAACCCTGTCTCAAAAAAACAAAACAAAAACTTTTCTTTAAAGCTACAGCCAAGTAATTGTGCCTGGGTTTTGTCAACCTCACATGAAAGGAAGATTTCCAAGTAAGAGGCATTAATTAACTTTTAAGTCTTACTTCTGAAAGTGTGGAACTTTGACAGGGAGTAGACTAAAAATATTGCATTTGCATTTTGACATGATCAGTCTTAGGATAACATGCTGGACTTTAAATAAAAATCTTATAATGGAAAACAGAAATAAAGAAGACCATCTATAAATAATGATGCTATATACTCTGTTACATTATATTTTATAGTAAAATGTGAGAAGTTTTGTAAAGAAATTCAGGATTCTTCTCTGGCAGTCTTCAAATAGGAAACATCTGTAATGGTCCCAGGACCTTGTCATCAAATTAATTTTTAAAGACTCATATGACACACAGGACAGAAGGACACCATAGGACAGAAGGACAACATAAATACCTTTTCTGGACCTTCCCATTACTAAATTTCAAAAGTAGACTAAAACCCCACTAAATTAAATCAAGTAACAAAAACAACCCTTCAAACTTATAATCGACTCCAGTGCTTAGAATATATAACATAGGCTAATGCTTACACTTGTAGTTTTATGGCACCGAATGAAATGGAGACATCAGGGAATGCTTTGATGCAAGTGAGAAGTGTAAAAACTAGAAGACAGAAGAGTCAGTGAAAAGACGGCACATCATTCCTGCCCTCAGGGAGCTTTGATGTGAAATAAGATGGGCAGAAAAAAATAATAGGATGTACAGGAACTTTATGTGCTAAAAAGCAAAACAAAATCTGGAGTTGGCAGAAGAGATTTGGGTAGAATGGGAGGAGGTGGAGTCTGCAATTTTAAGTCACGTGCTGAACAAGTAGGTGTTTCCCTGAGGAAGTGGCACTTGGGCAAACCTTCAGGACAGTAGAGTATGAGTCACGTTCATTACTGAGGGCAGAGCATCCCAAATAAAGGGAAGAAGAGGTGTAAAGAGAATGTGGCACTTCTTAGAGGTGCCCAGACCACAGCAGTCAGTCATCAGTGAAAGAAGAGTGGAGTATTAGGAGAGGAGCTGAAAAAGGACCTCACTGCTGTTATGAGTAAGAGAGGCAGTCACTGAAGACCGGGCAGAGGAAGGACATTATCAAAGCAGTCATTGTACTGCTGTCTGGAGAATGATCTGAACTTGGGCTAATATACAAATACATGGACAAGTTACAAGTGATTGTAATACATCAGAATCAAGGTGAGAGTCACAAGCCAGAAAGGAAGCACAGAAAGCAGTAATAGCCATCAGATTCTAACTATTAGGAATGCAGAGCTTCTGTTTTAGTGGATGGACCAGCTTGAAAGATTGGAAGATGTGTGAGAATAGCCACGGGCAGTGGAGGATGTAGATGTTCTCTCCTGTGAATGTGTGACAGCAAGGTTGTCAGGAGCACTGATTAGCAGGCAGACATCTTGGCAAAGCTGTGCATAGATAATTGGGTATATGGAATCCTATACCATAGTCAATATCTAAGAGGACTCTGGAAAATGTAAAGATTGATCTATAAGCAGTGCAGGGCAAGCCAGTCACTTGTGGGGAAAGTAAGCTCAGCACTGGCATGCCTCATGGTGCAGCAAAGAAGTTCAAGTTTGATTTAAGAGGTAAATGTTTTCTTTTAAAGAAGAGATAGATATCTAATGTCTTTATACGTTACATGAAGAAAAAATAAGGGGATTTCTGAACTGTGGGTGGAAAGTGTTCTTTCTTTGTATAAATATGACAGGAAACAATCTAAGGACTAGAAATATCAGGTTGCTCATGTAGATCTCATCCATTTCTCTGTCATTGGGTGATCCCTGTGTCTTTCTTAGGGTCCTAAGTTGTGAGTTGCAGTCTGGTTATCCTTTGCTTTACATCTAGTATCCACTTATGAGTGAGTACATATTATGTTTGTCTTTCTGAGTCTGGGTTACCTCATTCAGGATGATTTTTTCTAGTTCCATCCATTTGTCTTCAAGCCTCATGATGTCATTGTTTTTCTCTGCTGAGTAGTACTCCATTGTGTATATGTACCACATTTTATTTATCCATTCTTCAGTTGAAGGGCATCTAGGTTGTTTCCAGGTTCTGGCTATTACAAATAATGCTGCTATGAACATAGTTGAGCAGGTGTCCTTGTTGTATGTTTGAGCATTCCTTAGGTATATGCCCAAGAGTGGTATAGCTGAGTCTTGAGGGAGATTGATTCCCAATTTTCTAAGAAAGCGCCATATTGATTTCCAAAGTGGTTGTACAAGTTTGCATTCCCACCAACAATGTAGGAGTGTTCCCCTTGCTCCACATCCTCTCAAGCATAAACTGTCTTCAGTGTTTTTGATCTTAGCCATTCTGATGAGTGTAAGATGGTATCTCAGAGTTGTTTTGATTTGCATTTCCCTGATGATTAAGGATGTTGAGCAATTCCTTAAATGTATTTCAGTCATTTGAGCTTCTTCTGTTGAGAATTCTCTGTTTAGCTCTATAGCCCATTTTTAAATTGGACTGTTGGTTATTTTGATGTCTAATTTCTTAAGTTCTTTATATATTCTGGATATCAGCCCTCTGTCAGATGTGGGGTTGGTGAAGATTTTTTCCCATTCTGTAGGCTGTCATTTTGTCTTGTTGACCGTGTCCTTTGCCCTACAAAAGCTTCTCAGTTTCAAGAGGTCCCATTTATTAATTGTTGTTCTCAGTATCTGTGCTACTATAGTTATATTTAGGAAGTGATCTCCAGTTCCAATGTGTTCAAGACTACTTCCTACTTTCTCTTCTATCAGGTTCAGAGTAACTAGATTTATGTTGAGGTCTTTGATCCACTTGGACTTAAGTTTTGTGCATGGTGACAGATATGGATCTATTTGCAATCTTCTACATACTGACATCCAGTTATGCCAGCACCATTTGTTGAAGATGCTTTCTTTTTTCCATTGTACAGTTTTAGTGGGACTGGGACCTGTCCTTAGTGCATGAACTGGCTCTCTGGAACCTAAGGCCTATGCTGAGACATTTTGCTCAGCCTTGGTGTAGGGAGGAGAGGACTGGACCTGCCTCAACTGAATCTACCAGGCCGAGCTGAATCCCCAGGGGAGACCTTGCCTTGGAGGAGGTGGAAATGGGAGGAGGATTGGGGGGAAAGGCTGAGGGGTGGGAGGAGGGAGGACAGGGGAATTCATGGCTGATAGGTAAAATTAAATTAATTATAAAATAAAAAGAAAGAAAGAAAAAAGAATTAGAAATATCAGCAGGTTTATGCACATTCAACTTTAAATATCACCCAAAACATATCATGGTGCTTGGTACAAGCTTGTAATCCCAGAATATGGGAAACAGAGGCAGGAGGATCTCTATGAGTTCCAGACCACCCAGAGGTGCACAGTGTGACCTTACCTCAAATATACCAAAACAAAGAAAACACAAACTGTGAAAACCATTAAAGTGCTATATACCATAGGTATGATAGACCAACTATGTCATAGATCTGAAGAATTACATAGATCAGAATTACAAAGATTATATCCAACACAAATCAGCAAAGGTCACTAAGATAAAATCTATAGGCTTCTGTCCATAAAGTTAGTAATATTTAAATATTTGGGCATTAAGTGATGGTGATTAAAACTTAGCCCCTCCCCTTCTTTTTTTGACTTACTACAGTGTGTGGGCTGCATAGGACAGTACTCTGTGGGCTGACCTGCTCCAGTCAGAGCTGGTGACAACATAAACACGTCCTTCCTGGCGTATTATCTGAAACTATAAATCAAGAGTCTTATAAGAGCTCACATCCTATTGACACATCATTACACTTCAGGGAACCTAAGAGAGAATCCATTCAGAATTTGGTTCACAAAGACTCTCACCAGAAGATCCTACCTCGTGGGACAGGAATGAGGAAAGTGTGGACAAGAGGTGGTTACTCTGATGGATGCATACCCAAAGTGAAAGCTATGATACAGCCATTAGAACTATGATTAAGACAATTTTCAAAGAAGAGAAGCCCCCAATGATATAGTTTTTAGCTAAATGAAGTTAGATTTTTAAAACTACATATACTATGCATATAATTTCTTAAGGAAAATGACAAAAATAGCTTCCCAAATCCCCAAAAGAATGAATATTTAATATATAGGATTTGGAACAAATAGGTAAAGATGATTTCTCAGGTCTGGGATGGATATCCTGGTGGCCGTAAGCAGCAAGAGATTGACAAGAGCATCCTAGTAATGAAAACAGAATCTAGGTCTAGGAGGATACATAAATCACCTCACATTAGTGAGTGGGCTGCCAGGAGCCACTCATGTGGAATAAACTCTGTAGCTAAAAACTGAAGCATGGCCTTATGGGTGGTATTCAGTACGCTATTTAACTACTGTGAATAGACTCAATCTAATAAATATCTGTAGAGGAAAGTACTCAGTGATCTCTGAGGAGTATTCTTATCCTTTTTCTGAAAGAATCTGTCTACCTGCCCCTGCATTGTCCCAGTGTCCTCTTAGGAAAGGCTAATGAACCTTGTTCCCCCTTTTGTACTCATTCTCTGCTAATGCTTTCTGATCAACATGGAAGCATTCATGCAAAGCCCCAGCTTTAACACTGTTTCTCTGCCATTGTATGTCCTCACCTTCAACTGAGATTCTAGGAATATTACATAACGTTTTCCCAGCAAGCCTTTGCTATTCAATTGCTGCAACCCCTAAATATCTACATTTCACATGTCCTAGCCATTTAAAACATTTCTGCTAAGACTGCCCATGGATCTCCATAATCGGCATGTCCAGAAGAGGTAGAGCATGTTGCTGTGGGATGTCTTTCTGTATGCTGTGATTATATGTTGCTCCCATTGCTTAACAAATAAAGCTGCATTGGCCTATGGCATGGAAGAATGGATCCAGGTGGGAAATCCAAGAGGGATAGAGAGAGAAGAAAGGCGGGGTCAGGAGAGATGCCAGCCAATGCCCAAGGAGCAACAAACAAGATGCCAACAGACTGGTAATGCCACAGCCATGTGGCAACACATAGATTAATAGGAATGAGTAGAGTTAAGGAGCTAGCTAGCAAGAAGCTTGAGCCATAGGCCATACAATTTGTAATTAATATTAAGCCTCTGAGTGATTGTTTTTAAGTGTCTGTGGGACTATGGGGCCAGGTAGGACCAGAGAAACTTCCGGCTACAGCATGTTACACTGCACATCAGCCTGGGTATCTCTATTGCTCTAGGTACCAAGGAAGCATCTTCCTTATGAAGTTCATTGCCTTTCAGCAGCTTCCTGGGACACCATTCTTGTTTTTCTGCCTCCTTTGTCTCTTTTGTTCATTCTTTATCACTTTGCTAGTTCTGAAACATTCACTTTTCTTGGGCACCTATCTTTGTGCAATGTCCTCTCAATGAGAAGCTGTCACAGGATAGTGGGTCCCCATCACTTCACACCTGAACACTGGTATCTACTCTTCTTTTCCCCTCTCATTCTTGCAAGGAGGAGAGAGATGGCCAACATATTGACAAAGTGTTGATGTCTCTGGATCCTCTACCAGAAAGCCTTGGTTCAAATCTAATTGTGACACTTGCTGGTTGTGGATATAGGATGAACTATTAAACATCTTTCTGTCTCATGTTGATTTTTTAATTTTTATTTATTCCAAGACAATTTCACACATGAATACAATGTGTTAAGATCATATCACCATTTCTTCCTGCTCCTCTTCCTGCTCTTTCTCTTCCCCTTCCTCTTCCTCCTCCTCTTCCTCCTCTTCCTCCTCTTCTTCTTCACATTCTTCACCTTCTCCTTTCCTCCTCCTCCTTCTTCTACTTCTCTTTCCCCTTCTCCTTCTACTACTACTACCTCATAACCCACTCAGTCCACTTACTGCTGCCTGTATGCTCATGGACACAGGGTGCCATGCACTGGAGCATGGTCAGCTTACTATGGGCTACACTACTGAGGAAAACTGACTCTCCCTCTCCAGTGGTCATAAACTACTAATAGCTTCTTTTCTAGGTGCAGGACTCATATTCCTCTTCCCTGGACATTCTAGATTGTTGACTAATTTGATATTGTGCAAGTGTTGTGTTCATAATCACAGATGCTGTGAGTTCATGAGTGAAGCAGCCCCATCGTGTCCAGAAGACATTACTTTGCTGCAATCTTCTCCTTTCCTGATGTCTCACTCTTATAATAGTTCAGTTCTCTCTTTTGGGATGTTTCCTGAACCCTGGTACAGAGAGGAGAGTGATACAGATGTCCCATTTAAGTGTGAGCATGCCATGGTCACTTATTCTTTGCACTTTGACCACTTGTAAGATTTCAGTTTGTGTATTACCTGCCTTTCAGTAATATTGTAAGGATTACATGATGTAATTCATCTGTGATGTTTAGAAATCATTAGCATCAAGCTTAGTATATGTTAACTATTAGCAAAGCACAGATTCTCCTCCCCAGAGCCTGAGAGGTTGGAGCACTCATCACTGCTACCTCTGTATTCAGCCTCCCCCTGGAACAGGGACTAGATAGATAAAATAACTATTTCTTTGTTATTGTGGTTTTTGTTGTTACTTTTTGTCCTTTTATTGAAAATAGATTGTTCAGTACAATATATTCTGATATGGTTTCCCCTCATCCAACTCTTTCCTACCTCCCCACCCACATGAATCTTTCTCTCTCTCATTAGAAAACAAACATGCATCTAAAACATAATAAAATAAAGTATGATTCAAAACAAACAAATCAGAATAGGACAAAACAATCAGAACAAAAGAGCCAAGAAAAAGCTCTTTGCAGATACTCATACATTTACACACATAGAAACTCTCTTAATTAGAACACATTTCCAGAATCATTGTCTTTGAGTTTGAAGATAGAGAAAGAAGAAGGATGCAACTTACTTGATAGAAAGATAAGAAAGATTTCAAGATGTTAGAAAAGAACTTATGAGCATCAGACTGTGGGATGCTTGTGGTTTTGAAGTAAAGTTTCTACAGAGAATTTGAACTGGTACCTAACTAGAGCCTTCACTCCTACTGATGAGTGTTCATGGTACTGGGGGGTACTCTGCATTCGAACAGAGGAGAAAGGTAACCATAAACCGAGCTACAAACTGATCTACAGTGGTGACCTGCCTGCAAGATAAGCTTGTACAATAATGGCACAGATGTTGTGGGAGTAACAACCACTATCTGATTGGATTTAAGGTCCACTCTCTGAGGTAGAAGCCAGGCTTGACACTGCTCTGGTGGTCAAGAACCTGAGACTAGATAGGCTATGGACCTATGGGAAAAGGAAATATCGTTGTTCTGCTGAAGGAACATAGGAATAAAATGATTTCTAATGACAGTCTGCTACATCAGTGCCTTGCTCATCCATCATCAGAGAAGCTTCACCCTGTAGTTGATCAAAACAACACACAGTGACTCACAACTGGGCAATGTGCAGAGAGTGAGAGACCTTGGAACACCCAGTCCTAAATGGGTGTCTTCATTAAACCCCTCCTCTCAGGGTTGAGGGAACTATGCAGAAGAGGATGCAGAAAGATTGTAAGACCCAGTGGGGATGGATGAAAGCAAAGAGATGGTGTCTTCCAGATACAACAGACTGACTCCTGTACGAACTCACAGAGACTGAGGAAGCATACCTAGGGCCTGCACAGGTCTGCTTTGTAAAATTTTCCTTCAATGTGGAAACATTCCATTCTGCAGAGAAGCTCTTTAAGCAGGGAGGTAAACAATTCAAAATAGCTTCAGGAAGTTCCTGAAACTGACTAGATTCACTAGGCCCTCTCCCTGCCAGAGTAAACAATAAAAGCTGAGAGTTCCTCTCAGACAAGCCAAGGTACAAAGAAGACTCTTGAGACCAGCCAAGCTGCCTGGAAGATGTTTATACCAACTGAGGCACCTGGAAAGGACACTCCCCAATCTGTTGAGCTGCTTACAGGCTGTGCAGTGTGCTCCGAGTTCCCAGCTTTTGTGAGTTGTCACCCATGCGGGGGTGGGCTTTGGTGATGCAGCTGTCTCTGAGTTATTTCTGCTTCTACAAGTGACCTTTCATCCATATTCCTCTAAGTAACTCCAATAAAGCTCAATGGTTCACCAAGTTGGACTTGGGTAGAATTTGTACTTTGGTCTTTTGTGGGATCCCTATTTGGGGTGAATAGATGTGTATGTATTGTGTTTTTTCAGGAAAACTTTTTTTATACAACAAAATCTAAACCAGATAGGCTCCCATCCCAGCTGAGATGGGGGAGTAGACACAAGCTCCCATCCATAACCAAGAAGCTAACTCCTGTTGACAACTGCTTGTAAAGGAAAAATCGATTTCTCTAAGGAAGTCTCACTGGATATACAAACCATGTGTACAGACAGGCCCCAAGCCCAGCAGTACATGGCCAACACAAAATGAAATCAGGTATTTTTGAAGATTTAAAAGATTTTGTTTGGACTTTTAAAAAAAGATCCGTATTGATTATTTGCTTTTTATATGAAAGTTTTTGATTTTGTACTTTTACGGTGTGTGTGTGTGTGTGTGTGTCTGTGTGTCTGTGTGTATGCGTCTGTGTGTGTATCTCTCTCTGTGTGTGTATCTGTGTATCTCTCTGTGTGTGTGTATCTCTGTGTGTTTATGTATCTGTGTGTGTGTATCTCTGTGTGTATGCATTTCTTGTACTCTTTCTTATTTCTTTGTTCATGTTATTTCCAGTTTATTTTATTCTTGTTTGTTTGTGACTATGATCATAATTTAATATCTGAAATATTTTGTTGAAAATATTTCAGATATTTCAGAAAAAAGGTTAAGTTTCTGTAAGGATGTGGGTTGCCATGTCCCAGTCCATAGACCAGCCAATTCCAGATGAAATCTGTCCCAGCATAGTTGTGAAGAGAATTCATTTTATCAATGAAGCCATCCAGTATCTGAAATGCTCTACAGGACCATTCTACATCAAAAACTACAAATGCATAAATATTATTTTAGGAAAGGGTTAAATAAAACTGTATCTGAACACCTCTTACTGCTTTGACAAATAGCTCATTGAGTGTTTTTTTTTAAATAATATATTTGTAAAGTGTGGAGATAGCATGGCTTCTAGATACAGCATGTGCTTTAGTATTGATGTTTCATTATAATGGTATCACTTTGGCAAAATGAAAGCACCAAGCATACATAACTCTGTAGGAGTTCAGAGGCTGAACTCTTGTGTGGAGGTACAAGAGACTCTTGTGTATAAGTGAAACCTTGGGAAACATGATATTTAAGCCACAGTCTATAGGATGAGCACTTTGAAGTCAGAAATAACTACAACTCAAGGAAACCCAAGAAATATGTGTGCTATACCATCTGAAGATACTTATTATATCTAAGCACTTTAGGAACTATCATAAAAGAAGATATTGTGGAAAATAACTATTCTAATATGTTTGACTGCAGTTAGGCATTGGGTAAGGATACCTACTGGGACCCCCATGATAGGACATGAGACCAGGCAAAGAGAGAGAGGCTTTGGAAACCAGATCCTCAAGATGCCCACAGTAGCTCAGACACCCATGCTCATGTTCACTCACTCAACCCTCTTGACTTGCTGAGTCCTATCAGACGATTTCTAGCAAAGACCACAAATGACCTCAGAAAGAACCCCAAGTCATCTCTTTACCACTAGGCATATCCTTTCATGTGATCTATCACTGAGAGCCACTCTGGAAAAATCCCTTTCAGGACTCATAAAAATTTGAACCATGTTTGTCCTGAGTAGTTTATCCTCTATGTTGCGCAGAGGCTTAGACCGTTAAACCAGGAAGACAGTAGCATGTGCCTTCCCTGGCATAGACACAATCCCTCACTCACTAGATAGCTGTTTTCCCCACTGTGACATGCTATGAGACTGTGTGAATAATACAGGTCAGGCCAACTCAATCTTTGCTTACCCAGAACCTGGGTAGTACGAAGTCATCAACAGTCCTTAGCATATGTATACAAAGGCATGCAAGGTTGCATATGAATGCTCAAGACTAAGCATTTAGACCATCTCTCAATGGGAAAAGCATATTGCTGATTATTCATAGCACCACCTATGAAATATTCTTGAACAAAATCAGAATTACATGCATGCACAGCAAAATGCAGCTTGCATGTAGGCTTGCAAGAACTAGGAGTGTAGATGTGTGGCGCTATCCATTAACAGCTTATAGAGAACCTCTAAAACAATCACTCAGCACTACACAAAAAAATTGTGGAAGTGTATAGCTACATTCATCTATCCATTTTCCTCCCTTTCATTTACTACGGAGAAAACCAAAGCCCAGAGAGCTCAAGTAATTTGCTAAAATGTTTATGCAAATGGAAGTTCAACAGTCCCCAGATGCCAGCCCTAGAGATTCTGTTCACCCATGAAAGCAGTTATTATTACAAATGTGAAGCATCTCCTTGTGAGATTTTTAAAATTGAGAAACAGAAAGGTGTAGATACAGTGAGCAGAGGGCAGTTGGAGCAAAGTGGCCTTGGCTCCTGGGTTAAGTGGTAAACAGTCATTTCTCATCACTCTTCAAAAGAAGACTCTTCATCAGAGTCCATTTTCCAGAGTATTCCATGGGCAAGTCTTTCATTAGTGATGCCTAGAATCATCCATCCAGCCCTCTGGGTTTCCTTTTTATGTGAACTCTCATAACTATTGAGATCCCTGTGAATGGTCACTCTAAGAAGTCCATAATGAATGGTAGTAGCGTGGATTACTTTCTGAGATCTCTTTGGAGGTATCTGAAAATGCCATTAATTCTCCTTAAAATCGAGGAAATATTTGTGTTACTTGAGTGCCCTAACTACTCAGAGGAGCATCCAATATAAGCATTTTCTTCCTGGGAACCTGTCTTCAATTTCTTGTACTTCCAGGAACCAGTTTTCATCTGGCAGACATTGGGGAAGCAAATGGCATTTCAAGGTCACGTTGAAACTCAGATTTCAATTGACCTGTTTTCCTTGGAAGATTTCAGCAGCTAAATTATAGACTTGTTCATTGGGGGAATTAAAAATTGAAACTATTATTCAAAACCTAGTGTTATAAAGGTGGATCTTGTTGGTTAAATGGGCCTTTACAAGTTTGTGAACACCTTTTCATTCTTCCTCCCCCTTGATAGGAAACTTGACAGGAAAGAAAGCTGAGAAGCAGTTACAGCTCTAAAACATGATTTATAAACTAAGCACTTATTGCCACAGAAAACACTTCTTCAACAAGGATGTTTCCACTGCAGTAGTAACTATTGAACCATCCTTTGTCCTATTCATATCACATCTTTGCATATATCCTTTCAGATATTTGTGGCCACTGTTAGCTATTACACTAGAATACCATAAGTCATAATTTATTAATGGTTGGTGGCTATGTGCAACCTTAAGCTATACCAATATGTCTGTCATGCCCTGTTACATTAAAATTCAGTTTTCTAACTTGCCTGATCTTCTAACATTACATATTAGTAATTTGGAACATATTAGCTTACCAAGTTACATGGATCTTTCAGACACTGACACATAATCACTCTTATTACTACTAACACCAATGCCATCAGAAAAGTTAAGTACTGGAAAACTTTCAAACTCATGGTGGTGGGCAAACATTTCCAAGATCCTGCTCTTCTCTCAAAACCTTTAATTTTATCATTGGCAACAGGTAATTATTTTCCCTGAAGTGACAGACTCCAGTGACTTTTGAGAAAACATCTGCCAAATAGCCCAGTTTGGATAACCACAGGCTGTCACTCTTTCCAAGTAATAAAAGATATTTCATGGCTAGAGTGGAGAGCTCGGTGCACAGCTCAAGCAACCTCGTCAATGTTTTCCCTTGAAAATGTGATGTTATCATGTTTCCCATGCAGCAGGCGTGCGTCACATTGACTCCCCACTTCAGGATATTATTGACGTGAGGTTGTTTACATTTGTCTGTTGTTGGTTTCTCATGTGTGGCAATGAAGACTGTGACTAGTGTAGTCTGATATGGCTACTCCGGTTTTACCCACAAATGCTCATTATGAAAATAGTTTTGATCTCATGGACCTCTTGGTAAGGTCTTGGGGGTCCCTGGGTTTCTACTGAGAACACTTTGAAAACTCTTCCCTATAGGATAATAATGTGTCTATATTAATTTCTGGCTATATATGGTTTTAAATAAAACACACAATAATGAATAATACAGGAATGCCAAGAAGAAAATTCTTAGTGTGGGTTCAAAAAGGAGAAAATCTTCATCAACTTGAGTTATGTCAAAAGCAACTTTTAGTGGGAAGGTATTTGAATTTTTTTAGGGGTATGCTATAATTACAGGTCTGTTTTTTACTTCTAGTTTCAACATAGCAGACACAAGGGTTTACGTGGCTTTACAAATTGTTTACAAATTACAGTCCATCATTAAAGGGAAGTCAAAGCAGAAACTTAATCAGCAAGTCACACCAATTCCACAGTCAAATAGAATAAGTGCGTCTATGCTTACTTACTTGCAGCTAGCTTTCTCATTTCTTATACTGTGCAGAACCCCCTCCCTAGGGAATGATACCACCCACAGTGGGTTGGATCTTCCTACATGAATGGACAATCAAGTCAATACTCCATAGACATGCCCACAGGTCAACCTGATCTAGGCAATTCCTCATTAAGACTTTATTCCCAGTTTTATTCCATGTTGTGACAAATTGACAGTTAAAACTAACCAGCATATATTTCAATGATAAAATTAAGGAATGGAATAAATGAAAATCTAATACAGACTAATAAGTTAAAGATTCTGAAAGGATTTTACATGTAAAATACAAATTCTCCCCATCACAATGAGAAAATTCTCAATTTAACACTTCACTGAATAAATTTAGGAAAATATTCCAAGTTATTATATAGTATAAATGACAATTCACTACTTTATTCCTTATTTCAAAGACAGGTAAAAATCTGTGAAATTGGATAGCAACTGCAATACCAATGTCAGTGATGTAGAAAAAAAATTACTCCCAAAGTAATGTAACAGACAATGAGATTGTAAGTGAAATCCATTAGTCTTCATGTCATAAATGGGCAGGTCAAATAGAGAGCATATTTGGGGCATTAACACATTTAACATAATGGAGAGTGTTTGCTTAGTGAAGGCGAATTATAAAGAGTATTCGTTTTCAGTGTGACATTTTCATATATACACATGCTTAGATATCACCGGTCTCAACATTGCCATTCCTTACTCTTATGGGCAATGGCCTCCTTCTTCTAATACTTTATATCTACTTTCTTGTCTTTATTTTTGCTCTGAACTCTACATATGAGGAAAAAAATGAGACACGTACCTTTTAAAATCTGGCTTGTTTCACCTAATGTGATGGTTTCCAGTTCCATCTATTACCTTCAAAAGACATAATTCTGTTCCTCTTTATGGTTGAATAATGCTCCATATCTTCTATATATTCCACATCTTTTTATGCTCACATTCATTGATTGCACCTGATTCCACAGTTTGGGTATTATGATTGGTACCATCACAATCATGGTCAACCAGTTACCTCTTCTGTAAGCCTGGTTCTCTTTTGGGAATCATTCCACCCCTACAAAATTTCAGCTTAACTGTAATTGTATCAGTTTAATGTCATATAAAAATCATTATTTAAATGCCTAAACCTTTGCCTTGTTTTCTAGAAAGGCACTTCTAAAACTCTTGGAAATTTCCAACTTATAAAATATATTTGCTCCTCTTCATGGTGGGCAACTGAAATCAGAGCGAGGCACCTTGTGATGGATTTCTAGTTTCAGTTTCAAAATGAGGACTGGCCATCCCAGAAAGACCAACCATGTGATCAGAGATGGAGACTGAGTCAGCTGGTATCAGCTAGCTTCCTGAGAAGGGAAAGTAGGCTAGAGATAGAGTCTGACCACATGAGGAATGACTCTATAAGCCATGCTTATGGAATGAAAATTTTGAATAGTGATGGTAGTGTGAGCTTCCTTGTTAGTGATGCACATTGATGGACCAAGAGGTTGACAAATCACAAAGATGAAGAAACTTCACATTTGAGACCCCAGCAGACCTCCCACTCTGGCTGTCTCCCTTTGGTTGTTCCTGAGTTATATCCTTAATGAAAAAACATGAACTCAACATGTAGCAATTCTCCTTGTTTGGAGGATCATTCTAGTGAATTGTGGAGCCCGAAGGAGTCTGCTGAAGCCTCCAATTCATAGCCAGTAGATCAGAAGTGACAGTGTCCTGTGAACCACAGAACTTGTGGCTATTCTTTGGAGTGAGGTCATATATGGGGAACTCCACCCCTTCCTGTGACATTGTGAGTAGCTACCTACAAAATTACATTGCATCTCACATGTGGTTTTGTATTTTAGGCTTTAAGATGCTTGGTTTTAGATTAGATCATCATTAGACTGCAGTCACCAAATGTCTAGTAATTTCACTGTATGATAAAACATGAGCTTAATTTAAGTATTGACGTTTGGAGCCATCAACTACAAGGTTTTCCATCAGTTTTGTATCTAATGGTTTAATGAATGTTGATGTCCTTTGATTACCTCCATTATTTTATCAGAGTTTGTAAAATAGTGATTTCTAACTCTATTTTTGCTTTTCCACTCACTAGCTGAAATTTTGATGCAATAATTGTCCTTTAGAAATCATTTAGTTCAAGATAGAACTGACACATCTTTCTGCCTGTGTTAACTTTGAGACTGAAAAATGTGTCTTACCTTTGGTTTCCGAAGTAATGCACAATCTAAATTAGCTGCAGTAGATGCATGTATTTAATTTGGGGAGTGACAAGAGGGTAGAGAGCATGCTGAAACACTGGAATTTACATGTCACTCTTTCAACAACTCATTAGCTACTCTAACACATGAAATGTGGTTAGCTCGGTTTCCAGATTAAGCACTTAAGCATCTGCTTTAACTTGGATGCAATTTTTTATTCATATATTCACGCGTGTGTGCTGAGACCTCACTGTGTGCAAGGTGCTTTGCTGATCAGCAGCTATGTGGATCCCAAACAAAATGGACAGTGTGCCATTCCTGAGCTCCCAGTGAGGTGGGAAAGAATAAAACAGACAATTACACAAACACTGTAGATCTGTTACACATTATCATCTGTGTATCATTAGCCATATTTATTTAATTCATACGTCATTCATGCATCATGGTGCTCCAAGAAAGCACATAACAGAAATTTCAGAGAAGTTTGTCATGGACTTTTGTTTCTTCAGAAATCTATGTTGAAATCCTCAGTCAGCCAGCACTAACATTTTATTTGCTTGTGAAACACAAAGAGTGAACAGTTAGCAAAACTGAAGCAATCTTGTTAGAACTTGCTCAAGAATGCTGTTTCTACTTGTTTTTGTGATCACTATAGATGGTCAGAGCAGGTCATGGTTAGCAAAATGGCACTGGGTCATCATTGGAGTACTTAAGGAAACAGCGGAAAGCTCATGTGCCAAAATCTCAGTGACTGACATGTTATCTTCTTAGCATTCTGTGCCTGAAACTGAGAAATAAACGTTGACAGCGTAAGGTATAGAAATGAGGAATGATGCTAAAACTTTCTTATCTAGTTAACCATGACTTTGCTGAGTTGATATAGTTCAGCAACACATCTAGTATTTATATAGACAGAGCCTATCTGTTGGAAGTGTCAAAATGTTTATATTGTATTACTGAGGATGACACATCATGATTTTTAAAATAAAATCAAGGTGGTACAATCTAAGATGGTTCAGTCACAGAGATCCCTATTTTTCCCTCTTGCATTTAAGAATTTCTTTCTCTCATTAGAGAAAGAATTGATGTGTTTTAAAGCTGCAGACAGAAAATAGAGGAAAACAAAACAGCATATGTAAGAAAGACCTAATGCATGTTCTCCACAGCCAACTGCTTTGTAAAAGGCCGTATTAGGAAACCATTTGCCTCCATCTCCAACGTTGGGATTGTCTTACCTTCTTTACTAGAAGTGAGAGAAACTAGTTGTCATGACAACCTGACACAGGCTGGAATTCATCCACGAAGAATCTTGGTGTTCCTGAATTGAATTTGAGTATGGATCTCCAGAGCTACCAGAGTCAAAAAATGATACTGTTCCCAACAATCTCTGATTGTGAGTTGTTTCAGTTTAGGAGACAAACGCATGAAGATGCATTCCGTGGGCTTTATGTTGGACAACAGTTACAGAAATTTTTTCATGTCTCAGTGGGTAAAGTGCTCACTTTACAATCATGAGGACCAGAAGTCAGACCCCACCCCACCCCCAGCACACATACAAAAAACTGGGTGTCACAGCATTTACCTGTGCATCAATGCTGGCAGAAGTAGGGTGGAGAAAGTCGGATCCAAAATTGACTTGCCAGCCAGTCTAGCCAGTGAGTAAGTTAGAAGAGCAGTAGAGAAAAGCATGTAATGCTGACCTTTGGCCTCTCTGCACATGCATGCATGAGTATGTGCAATTTCACACATATTTATACATGCATGCATATACCACACACATACATACGCCCCCCAAAATTAATCACATGAAGTTTTATGAACAGTACAGCTATCAGGAATGAGCAGATGAGTAGATACTGTTAAATATTAATGAAAAGCAGGTAAGTAAACTGGCCACCAACCACCATCAACCTCAACATTGGCCACAGACCAGATCCTTCACTCACATTATCAAATAAGACTCTCTCTGGTTCTCACTCCTCCCCACTTCTTAGCTGTTTTGCTGATCACGTCTGAATGCAATTTTTAGTCATTAAACTAATCTCAGTCATTAAGTTTGTCTAATTCCACATAAGTAGGAGTCCAATCTTCACCTCCAACAGTTCCCTTAACGTGGCCAGCCTTTCTTCTGGCTGGCCAGATGTCTTTCTGTTCTCTCCCTCTACTTTTAGCCCTTGTCAGATTCTCTTATTTTAAGATGATTCAAGACTGTTCTTTAAGGGAAACTAATTGTTTCATTTCCAGGGCATAAAACAATGGCCAGCACTGGTTTGAATGTGTATTTATAATTAAGTAAAGATGGTCACAAAAGTTTAAGTAAATGTTATTTAATTTTGCATTCAATTACCCCCGATATGCCCAGGCAATCCACGTGCTTTACAATGTATAGAGTATGTTAATCCTCCCATGGATATCTCAGCATCTTCACGGCCAGTCCCTACTGCTTATTCACTGGTGCACCTAGGGAAACATTGTTCCAATTACCTTCAACATAGATTGGTTTTAACTATTATAGTACTCTGATGAAAATCAAACCCAATGAAATGCAATTACATACTATGAACTCTTTTGTATCTGACTTCTTCAACTCTTTGGATCTTTTAGGGGCTGTTGACTGCAGTCTTCCATTGCATAGGTGTTCCACAGTGTGCTTACTCCTCTGTTGATGTATAGTTGGGGCCAATATTTAGGTCTGTAACTGTTACCAGCAAAGCTGCCAAATGTTTGACTTTGAAAAAGACTGACAGTTTCCAAAGTGGTTTACCATACAATATTCTTGCCAGAAATTTATAAGAAATTACATTGTTGTGTATCCTCATGAATGATTGATATTGTCAGTTTCTAAATTTCAACCACCCTATCGTGTATGAATTTGTATTTCATGGTACTTTGAATATGCTTTTGTCAGCAACTAATGATATAATATACTTTCTCATATGCAAAATGGTCATTAATATCTCTTTTTTGCAAAACACTTTCCAATTTGTTTGTGTATTTGTTAATATGAAATATATTATATGCATTTAGAATATGTAAAATATTATAAACACATAAAACACATATAATGTGCATGCAATGAATATGCACATATATAATGAATACATGTATATGTTACTTTTCTCCCAGTCTATGGTTGCTTTTTCTTAAAACAATCTCTCAAGGTTTTGAATTTGATGACATCTCTATGACTCTTTCATCTTTGATGGCTATTGTAGTTGGAAGTTTTCCTGTGTAAATAAACAGAGGCCTATATTAATTATAACTGCTCAGCCATTAGCTCAGGCTTATTACTGACTAGCTCTTACACTTAATTTAATCCATAATTCTTATTTATGTTTAGCCACGTGGCTTGGTACCTTTTCTCAGTTCTGCCTTGTCATCTTGCTTCCTCTGTGTCTGACTGGCAACTCCTGACTCAGCCTTTCCTCTTTCCAGAATTCTTGTCTCCTCACCCTGCCTAATACTTCCTGCCTGGCTACTGGCCAATTAGTGTTTTATTAATCAACCAATCAGAGCAACACATATTCACAGAATACAGAATGACATTCTCTAGCAGGTTATGTTCACTGTATCCTGTCTAGGAAATTATCCCCTATGTCCTGGAAGCAATTTTTTCCTTTGCTTTCTTTTAGGAATCATGTAGCTGTGGACTGTCAGTTTAGAGATATAATCTATCCCAAAATAATTGTTTGTATATTATGAGGTTTTGAGTTTCACTTTTGCATTGGGTGTCCAGTTGGTTCAATACTATTTGCTGGAGAGATATCCTTTCTCCCCATTGAATTGCTTTGTATTTACAGGCAAGAAAACCAAGAAAAGAAGGATGGAAGGGAGAAATGAGACAGAAAAAAAGGGGAGGGGGAAAGAGGAGACAGAAAGGGAGGGAGGGAAGGAGAGAGAGAGAGAGAGAGAGAGAGAGAGAGAGAGAGAGAGAGAGA
>CABHPP010123479.1:0-11242 GCA_902168425.1 Peromyscus attwateri | reverse complement strand
GAGAGAGAGAGAGAGAGAGAGAGAGAGAGAGAGAGAGAGAGAGAGAAAGAGAGAGAGAACTGAGAACTGACTTTTGTAAAGTATGGGTTTATCTGTGAACTCAATTTCATTTATTTGTTTGCCTGTGTTAACATCAACATGATGTTTCTTGATTACCATAGCCATGTGCAAATTAAGCATCCTTAATCTAAAAATCTCAAATCTGAAATATCAAAAATCTGATACTTTTAATGTCAAGATAACAGAAGTGAAAAATTGCACATACAACTTCCTAGATGCAGGCACACTAAGCAAATAAAATAACCAGCAGGTGATGTGTATAGAGTAAATATAAAATACAAATGTATGCTATACTTAGGCTTGGATCCCATCCCCAAGATGCTTCATTGTGTACACATAAATGTTTCAACTCCTCCCAAATGTTCTAAAATCTGAAAAATTTTTGGTGTCAATAATTTTAGATAAGAAATATTCAATGTGTATTGGTGTGTGCATCTCTCTCTCTCTCTCTCTCTCTCTCTCTCTCTCTCTCTGTGTGTGTGTGTGTGTGTGTGTTTGTGTGTGTGTGTGTGTGTACAAAAAGAAAGCAATGAGCACCATTGTAGCTTTTCAGATGAGTATGCAGTGTGCTTTGGCCACCCCTTATTACCCACTCTTGTTCACTCCTTTTCCTTATGATAGTCTCACTCCTTTCCCCCAGTCTGCCTTCTATTTTTGTCCTTTAGAAAGTCTTCATTTCATATATGAGATAAGACATGCAATATCTGTTTTCTGGGTGTGCTTTAATTTGCCTAAATGGTTCCAGCCATTTCTGGTTTGAATTCCACTTCTTCCCTGTAAATGACGATTTCATTTCTTTATGGATGAATAATGCTCCATTGTGTGCATATGTGTACATGTATGGAACATGTTTTCTTTATCCATTCACCTGTTGTTTGGCCTCCAGCTAATTTCATAGCTTGGCCATTGTGAGCAGTGCTGCAATAAACATGGGTGTGAAGTAGCTGTTGTATGCTCCCTTTGTCTCCTTCTTGGACTAGGTCCAGGAATGATATATCTTGATCATTTGATAGTTTTTAAAAGTTGTTTTGAGGAACATCCACAACAATATCCATAGTAGGTACACTGCATCCCCACCAACAATGTATATAAGTTCCTTTCCCTGGCTTTAGGTCTTAGGTTCAAGACCATGATACATTTTTAAATTGATTTTTGTGCAAAGTTAGGGACTTTGATATCATTTCATTCTTCTGCATTTGGATGTCAAATGTTCTCGGCATCATTTATTAAAGAGGCTGTCTTTTTACCAACATAGTGTGGAGTTCTTTGTTAAGAGTCAGACGGCTGTGACTGCAGGAGCTTATTCCCGAGTCCTCTAATGTAGTTCACTGAACTATGTGTCTGTTTTTGCATCAGTACCATGATGGTTTTCCTACTACAATTTGGAATCAGATATTGTAATACTTCTGGCATTATTCTTTGTGCTTAGGATTGCCTACTTATGATCTTTCGTGTTTCTACATGCCTTTTAGGTTTCTTTATTCCTGTGAACAATGTCATTGGAGTTTTGATGGAAATTCCACTGAATCTTTAGATATCTACCACAATATTGACTCTTCAATAGTTTTATGTAATAAATGTAGCATTATTATCAATGACACTTAAATTAATATGATTTGATGAGTTTATAGTAAAATTACTAGGACTATTCATATTGCTTTGCATTCTCTTATAGTTTTTTTAAGCTAATAATCACTCAATTGAAATAAAACCTTAAGACTTTGTTGATATACCTTTGAAATCATAGATTAATTAACATCACATTATTGAGTATTTTAATATATGAACATGATACCTCTCCACTTATTTATGTTTTCAACGTCTATTAATAGTGTTCATGTTTTATGTACATACATATATATCACTGTATCTAGCTATAAATTCAGTGTTGGAAAACTACTGCAAATGTAATTTTAAAATCTTATTTTCTAAATGCCTTTTTAAAAAAGCAGATAAACAACCAAGCACATCCCCATTGTATCATTTGACCTTAGTAAATGCACATATTAGCTTTTGCAGAAGATTCACGTTTCTTGGGATTTTATACTGTCAAGGTCATGATACCCAGGAATACTTCCTCCTTCTCATTGTGTTTGTCTTTTCTTTGTCTTCTTCTGCTGACTAGGATTGCCAGCACAATGCTGAATAGATAGAATGAAGTGGATCTTCTCTGTGGTGTGCTCCAGAAATTTATACTTTAAAAAAAAATGGTTTAATCATAAGCAACAAGCACCTAGGGCAAGACTTGACTCATCCTAGAAAATCAAACTATTGAGGTTTTAACAACTGTTAAAAATTGTGAGCTAAACAACTTTAGAGGACACTCAGAGATGATCATCTTTAGAAAGGCAGCTGGGATCCCTGAAATCACAGACTGCCATACTGTAAAGTGGGACTGCGGTGAGGAAATATTTTCTGAAAAGAAGAATAAGTTAAATCAACAGTTCTAGGGGGAAATCTGTATAGTAGAAAATAATGAAAATTACTTTATACTGTTAAGTTTCATGAATTCCCATTTACTAATTGCTGGTTTTAATGGCTGTTCTCTCAGGGTCCTGGATAAAATGTCCTTTCTTGTGCTATTAAGTTCAAACGTATTTCCTGCTTTCTCCTCTCCCAGGTTCAGGATATCAGGTCTAATGTTGAGGTTGTTGGTTCATTTGGAGTTGAGTTTTGCAGAGGGAGAAAAAAGGATTGAGTTTCATTCTTCTACAGTTTCAACAGCACCGTTTATTGAAGATATTCTCTTTTCTCTAGTGTTGTATTGCTAGTCTCTTTGTCTAAAATCAGGTGACTGTAAGAATGTAGGTTGATACGTGTGTTTTCAATTGTATTGCATTTGATCAATGTGTCTGTTTTGATGCCCATATCATTCTGTTCTTATTGCTATAGTTTTGTGTTATAACCTGAGATCTGGGATGGTGATACCACCAGCAATTTTTTTTTGTTGTTAAGGGTTGTTTTGGCTGCTGTGGATCTTTTGAGTTCGCATATGAAATGTGAGATGGTTTTTCAATTTCTGTGAAGAATTTTCATTGGAATTTTGATGGGAATTGCCTTGTGTTTGTAGATTGCCTTATAGCAGCCTTTGGTAGGACGGTCATTTTCACAATATCAAATCTACTAACCCATGAACATGGTGGTCTTTCCATCTTCTGGTGTGCTCTTCAGTGTCTTTTTTCAGTGGCTTAAAGTTTTCAATGACCTCATGAAAGTGAAAGCTCTCATAAAATGAAGGATATAATTATTTAAGTGAAGAGGCAGCCTACACAGTGGGAAAAATGCCTTGCCAGCTATTCATTTGATAGAGGGTTAGTATCTAGAATATACAAAGAATTCAGAAGAGTGAAATCAAGGAAACAAACAACAAAATTTAAAAATGGGGCATGGAAGCAAGTAGAAAAATTCCTAAAGATGGATACAAATGGCCAAAAAACATTTAAAAAAATGTTCAGCATCCTTAATAGTCAGGAAAATGCAAACCAGAACTACTGTGAGACTTTACCTTAACCCAGTCAGAATAGCTAGAATTAAAACAGCAAATGACAACAAATCCTGACATCAGTGTGGGGAAAAGGGAACATGCATTCACTGTTGGGTGCATAAACTGATATAGCCAATATGAAAGCCAATGTGGAGATTCCTCACAATAGAAACAAACAACACAGAACAGCAAACAAACAAGCAAACACAAACCAGGAATAGGTTTATCTAGACCACTGTTGGGCATATGCTGAAAGGACTCAGTGTCCTGCTCATTCATGTGCATCGCTGCTCTAGTCACAATAGCCCGGGAGTGGAAAGGGCACAGTCATCCATCAACTGATGAATGGATATTGAAAGTGTAGCACATATACACCATGGAATATTATTAAGAAGGATTAAATTATGAAATTCACAGGTAAATAAAAAACATCATTCTGTGTGAGATAACTCAGACTCAGAAAAATAAATCTTACATGTTCTCTCAGGATTTTGAATGTTACCTTTGGACCTTCAGGCATGCGTGTTTCATTTGGAACATCCATAGAGGTTTGGAAATTGTAAGGGACCATGGGAGGGAAACTTCCAAGGGAGGAAAGATAGAAAGCTTTATTTTAAGGGCTTAAAGTCTAATAATAGACTAAGAAAGAGAGTTTAAGCTGGGGTGGGAATGGGAGGGCAGGGTAGAGTAGGGAATACAGGGAGGGATAACTGATGCTAAAGACTTTTCCAAAAAGTTCCTATTTCCAAAAAGAAACCTTCTGCTGGGGAAGTTTTATACACACATTTATCAAGTTTAAAACTAGTTGGGGAAACTATGCCTCTATTAGATACCACAGGCTAACAAATAAAAAGCCCAATGATATGAATGGGTAACCTCTGTTGAAGTGGTTGGCAAGTGAGGTTCCATAGACCCCCTAAACATTAGAGGGCATTGCTGATACTTTTGTTTAGTCCCCAGAACTCAGAAGTAAGACCCTATTGCTGAAAACACCAGACACTTGAACATAGAACATGGAAAATCAAGCTGGTACTGACCTGAGTGTTTCATTCTTACTGTCTAATTTTTGTAGTGCTGGAAGATGCTATGCATGCTACCAGAGGAGAAATGCAATCATGAGTTTTACCCAGTGGTGAACCTCTTGAGCTACAATAATGGCTATCTTAGCAAGACATGCCCACTGGTGCAATAGTGGCAGGAACATAATGGGAATAACTAACCACTTTCTGATTGAATTTAAAGTCCAATCCTCAAGATTTATTTATTTATTTATGTCCAGACAGGTCATAGGACCTAGGAGAGAGCCTAGTGTACTGTTACTTTGCTAACTGGAAACAGTTGTAAATCTCCTCATGACTTATTGTTATACCCATAGAGTAGTGCATCTCTCAGCTCTCATCAGAGAAGCTTTTTTCTGCAGTAGATAACAGTTAACACAGAGACCCACAATGGGTCAGGGTTCAGAGAATAAGAGACTACACAATGCTGAGCCCCAAATGGGTCATGTAATCACATAGCCCTTCTCCCAGGGCTCAGGAACACTTTGGAAGAGGGGGCAGAAATATTGTAAGAGCCAGAGGTTGTGGATGATTTAAAAAAAAGTTTTCATTTTCAGAAGAGCTGTTGCACAAAGGAACTCACAGCTGCTGTGACAGCACACACAAGAACTGCTCAGGTTCAGGCCAGCCTAAGTCTCAGGGTGGAGAGGCAATTGGGGCTCAATTTCCACCTGCAGCTGAGAAGCTATTGGCAAATGATAGCTGCTGGGAGAGATGGAGTATATTGACAGCAGAAATTGAATTTGGTTGTCTGGAAAAAGGGGAAGGAAGAGAAGACACAAAGTTGGGTAGAAAGTAGGAACAAAGAAAATTTTGATAAACAGAAAAAGGCAATATATGATAATAATAAACTCACATTTTAATAATTAAAATAAGTGTGAATGAGTGCTATCTCTTGGGTTAATGGAGTTCAACGTGCGCCACTTTTCCTGTGTTCTTTAAGAAACTAAATATTTCTATTCATTTAGCCTTCAGACTATAGCAAGTTCTAAAAATTTAATAGTAAAATATTTTTAATCTTACTTTTGTAACATACTTTCTAACATATCACAGGAAAATGTCTTGTTTTTGTGTGTGTGTATGTGTGTGTGTGTGTGTGTGTGTGTGTGTGTTTACCATTTTTAGCTCACAAATGTATTAGTCATTTATTTTATTTTTTTAAATTTTATTTTACAATACCATTCAGTTCTACATATCAGACACGGATTCCCTTGTTCTCCCCCCTCCCGCCCCCCCTCCCCACCCTCCATTCCCACCTCCTCCAGGGCAAAGCCTCCTCCGAGGACTGAGATCAACCTGGTAGACTCAGTCCAGGCAGGGCCAGTCCCCTCCTCCCAGGCCGAGCCAAGCGACCCTGCATAAGCCCTAGGTTTCAAACAGCCAACTCATGCACTGAGCACAGGACCCGGTCCCACTGCCTGGATGCCTCCCAAACAGATCAAGCCAATCAACTGTCTCACCCATTCAGAGGGTCTGATCCAGTTGGGGGCCCCTCAGCCATTGGTTCATAGTTCATGTGTTTCCATTCATTTGGCTATTTGTCCCTGTGCTTTATCCAACCTTGGTCTCAACAATTCTCGCTCACATATACCCTCCTCTTTCTCGATAATTGGACTCCCGGAGCTCCACCCAGGGCCTAGCCATGGATCTCTGCTTCCAGATCCCTCAGTCATTGGATGGGGTTTCTAGCACGACAATTAGGGTGTTTGGCCATCCCATCACCAGAGTGGGTCAGTTCAGGCTGTCTCTCGACCATTGCCAGCAGTCTACTGTGGGGGTATCTTTGTGGATTTCTGTGGGCCTCTGAAACTCAAATGGCTGAAAGACATTTAAGGAATTGCTCAACATCCCTAATTATCAGGGAAATGCAAATCAAAACAACTCTGAGATACCACCTTATGCCTGTCAGAATGGCTAAGATCAAAAACACTGAAGACACCTTATGCTGGAGAGGATGTGGAGCTAGGGGAACTCTCCTCCACTGCTGGTGGGAATGCAAGCTGGTACAGCCACTTTGGAAATCAATATGGCGCTTTCTTAGAAAATTGGGAATCAATCTCCCCCAAGATCCAGCTATACCACTCTTGGGCATATACCCAAGGAATGCTCAATCATACCACAAGAACACTTGCTCAGCTATGTTCATATCAGTATTGTTTGTAATAGCCAGAACCTGGAAACAACCTAGATGCCCTTCAACTGAAGAATGGATAAATAAAATGTGGTACATATACACAATGGAATACTACTCAGCAGAGAAAAACAATGACATCATGAGGTTTGAAGGCAAATGGATGGAACTAGAAAAAATCATCCTGAGTGAGGTAACCCAAACTCAGAAAGACAAACATGGTATGTACTCACTCATAGGAGGATACTAGATGTGGAGCAAGGACGACTGGACTGCTACTCACATCACCAGGGAGGCTACCTGGAAAACAGGACCCCAAGAAAGACACGGGGATCGCCCAATGACGAAGAAATGGATGAGATCTTCATGAACAGCCTGGACATAAGTGGGGGAAATGAAGGGCGAGGGTCGAGGGAAAGAGAGCTTGGGGGAGCAGGAGACCCCAGCTGGATCAAGAACAGAGAGGGAGAACAAGGAATAGGAGACCATGATGAATGAGGACCACATGAGAATAGGAAGAAGCAAAGTGCTAGAGAGGCCCATTTATTTTATTTTTAACTTTCTTTTTATTTATACTTCGTGTCTTTCACATCATGCATCTCAATCCCATTTCTTTCCTGTCCCTTCATATCCATCCTCTCCGCCTTCGGGCCCCCCCCCCCCCAATAAAATTTAGGAGAAAAAAATAGAAAAAAAAAGGAAAAATCGTGTCATGGAAGCTGAGGTGTGACACAGTGAGTCACACAGTAAACCCTTTTATCCATACATCTTTACTCTCAAGTGTTCATTGCAGAGATTAATTGGTCTGGTTCGAGGTCTCTGGTTTCTTCTACACTATCGATGCTGGGCTCTCACTAGGACTCTTCTTGGATATCCTGTTGTTGCCCCATTTTGTGGGGACCCTGCAGCTTTGGGCCTGCAGAACTAGCTTCTTCGTGTGCTCCAGCAGATCATAGCTGGGGTGGATGCTGGGGTGGGCCAACTCATAAACTTGGTTCTGGACCTGGGTAGTTGCAGGGTTGGTCAGTCCACCAATCTCTCCACCCCCTGCAAGTCTTCACCACCAGGGTGAGCTCTCCAGCATTGCCCTGGCTAGTTCACCCCTTGCAGCAATGAGCAAAGGGTGGGGCCAGTTCTGTTTTCATGTCCTCAGGGTCAGCCCTTCTGCACCTACACCTTCAGGGCTAGCTCCACTGTGATGCGCAGGCGAGGTGCAGGGGCCACTCTCCAGAGTGCTGCAGCTGGTAAGGGGCAGGGACATCTCTCTTGCTCTTTTGACCTCAGGACCAGCTCTCACACCTGCCACAGGTGGCACGGGGCAGGAGGGCATCTCTCCCCCATCCACACCAGCATATGGCAGATAAGGGGCAGAGCCAGATTTCCCATGCTCACGTTCTAGGGGCCAGTTCACCTGTACCCCTGCAGTAAGGTCAGCTCTGCTGTGCTGCCCAGGTGAGGTGCAGGGATCCACTTTCCCGAGTGCTGAAGCTGGTGAGGGGCTGGGGCAGCTCTCCAGCTCTTATAACTGCAGGGCCATCTCTTCTACCCACCCCAGGCCTGGAGGGAGGACGTCTGTCCCCCACCCATGCTGCCATATGGCGGATGAGCGGTGGGGCCAGGTATCCCATGTTAATATTCTCAGGATAGCTCATCTATGCACACAACTTTGGAGCTGGCTCACCCACACCTCTGCTAACAGGGTCATCTCCTCTGCGCTTCCCAGACGAGGTGCAGGGCCCACTTTCCTGAGTGTTGCAGCTGATCAAGGGGAAGGTCAGCTCCCTTGCCAGCTGAAGGCAGTAGGGGCAAGGAGGATAGCATCTTTCCCTAGCCCCCCCCCCCCCATCACGTGGCAGACTAGGGAGACAGTACCAGCTGTGCCCCTCTCACACACTCAGGGCAGGCTCACCCACACCCCTGTCTACAGCGTCAGCTCTACTGGGCTGCCCAGGTGAGGTGCAGTGCTGATTCTCCCAACTGCTGCAGCTGGTAAGGGGTTAGGTCAGGTCCCCCACCTGCTGCAGGTTTCTAGTGAGGGGAGGAGGGCATTCTTCCCTCACCCTCACCACCACATGGCAGATAAGAGGGGCTCGACCTGCTCTCCCATTTTGACAGCCTCAACGCCAGCTTGCCCATGCCCCTGAGAACAGGGTCAGCTCTACTGTGCTATACAGGTGAGATGTAGGACCCTCTCTCCTGAGTGCTGCAGCCAGTGAGGGGCAAGACCAATTCTCCCTAGTGTTGCAGCCAGTGAGGGGCACGGCCAACTCTGTACAGCCCCATCCTCTTGGCCTTTGGTGATATTAGAAGCCAGGGACGTCAACACAGGCCGTGGCTGCATGAAGGCCATGAGCCCAGACATGGACTGCAGGAGCAGTCTAGGAGCCCCCCCCCTCACCCCCCCACCCCCCCTCTCCCCTCTTCAGATAGGCTTCTGTTCACCGGAAATGAAGGATCCTCCCCCCCCCCCCCCCCCCCCATAATAATGCCTGTCTTCTCAGCACACCCAGGCACTAGGCAGGCCCTGTTTTCTCCTCGGAACCCAGGGCACACTACTCAGGCCTATGGGTGGGCCTCTTTGCCTCACTCAGTCTATCATGGCACTGGGCAGGAACATGCTTCCTCCTTGGGCCCAGGGTAGTCTGCCCTGGGCCTGCATGTGGATCTCTTTGCCCTGCTCAGTCTGTCATCAGCCATTAATTTTTTAGTAATGATTTATTGCATGGTTTGTTCATTTCCATGCCTACTGTGCCTTCTGGCACTCCCCAGTTCCTTGTTTCCTTTTCTTTCAGGGTTCTTCTACTATTCTGAAGGTCATCCAGTTAAACGTGATTGGAGGCCCATATACCATGTATCAAATATCTAATAGTTGTATGGATAGACAACAAATTGTGAAAAATTTATACTCCAGACTCCTTATTGAAAAACATACTTTCCCCCTAATCTAGAATGCCATGATAAAATTTAGGTTTCTTGGGGTACTCACTCTATTCTCTATTCTTGCTCTGTATCTTACTCAGTGAAGGGTCTCACACACTACTTTGTAGTTCTGACTGCTCAGATATCCAGTCTCCTGCTTCAGTGACTGCACGGAGCCACCTCTTAACCCTGTAGTATTGTGTTGGGGGCACCTATGGGATAACAAGCAAGGGGAGAGATGTAGAACCTAGGTGGGCTCGGGTCTCTTTAGACATGAAGTCTGGGGGTATAGATGTTTGAGTAGGGTCTAGCGAACACAGACTCCTAACAAGTACAAGGACTCAAACTTGAAGGTAGAGGCGTCCAAGAAAGACAGGCAGAAGAGAGAGAAGAAAGCTGTAAACCGTGGTGGCCAGGGAGCTGCCGGACTGAAGAAATGATAAAGTCATCAAGTCTATAATTTTCTAATGAATTCAGTGAGAAATTCTGCATGGTAAACATTTTTCTCTTTCTTCTTAAATAGAACAACAAAACAAAACAAAACAAAACAAAACAAAACAAAACAAAACCAACTTGGTTCCACAATCGTTTTCAACACTTTCAGTATATCTTATTTCTTTGTCTTCTTTGATAGTTATTGTTCTTGCCTAAAAGCTGCCTTTAATCTTACTGTTATTTGTGTGCATAATTGGCATCTCAGTTTCAGTTTGATGTGCTTTTCAATCATATGTTGGCTCCGGTTGTTTGTGGGGAGCCAGATTCATGGTTCTATAGACTCTTAATACCAGCCCTTAGTTGTCTCTCGTGGGGGAGATTTGTTACCCTCTTGCCTCTTTTCCACCCCTGATTTTGTGTTGGTCCATTCAGAAGGAAATATAGCCCACATGCTGGACTCTGTAGTCTCATGCCCCTGGCTGGCTGGATAGGTTGACTGTTCTCCACGGAGCTGTGTGTTTAGATTAATTTGGAATGTGCTATGAAGAGTCCATCATAGAAGGTAATGTGTGAAAATGACTTTCCAAAGCAGCAGTGAAGCTCAGGGTGTTCTCATAAGATTTAGACAAAGACAGCCGAAGTGCTAGTGTGTTGTTTCCTGCTTGGCTACTTAGGCTGGCTCAGTTATTGCCTTCCTCAGAGATCCCTGAGATGAGGGTAAGGTAAGATTTAGACACACAAATCTCCTGAAATCCTTAACAGTATTAACTCATTCACTTAAGGTAGCACAGATGATGCAACCAAGGTCCTTTAGGCCAGGTGACCTGCCATTAGTTATAAACTTATTTAGTAAAGTGCCAGGAAATGAAACTGAGCTAACATTTCTAGTTCAGATATATGTCCAGATCCTGTACTAGGTTTTCAGCTTCTTGTATGTATATGTTGAGTCTGTTACCCTTAAATGTAATTTTTAGCCAGGTGTGGTGGCATATGCCTTTAATTCCAGCACTTGTGTGGATCTCTGTGAGTTTGAGGCCAACCTGATCTATAAAGTGAGTTCCAGGACAACCAGGGCTGTTAGACAGAAAAACCCTGTCTCAAAAAAACCAAAGGAAAAAAAAGTAATTTTTTTGATTGTTTGATCTAAATTCTCTA
>CABHPP010123478.1:80633-97158 GCA_902168425.1 Peromyscus attwateri | reverse complement strand
TGGTTGGTAAATAAAACACTGATTGGCCAGTAGCCAGGCAGGAAGTATAGGTGGGAAAATGAGAGAGGAGAATTCTGGTAAGTGGAAGGCTGAGGCAGAGAGATACTGTCAGCCGCTGCCATGAGAAGATGTTAAGATACCGGTAAGCCATGAGCCATGTGGCAACTTATAGATTAATAGAAATGGGTTAATTTAAGATATAATAACAGCTATCTAGAAGTCTGCCATGTCATACAGTTTATAAGCAATATAAGTCTCTGTGTGTTTACTTGGTTGGGTCTGAGCAGCTGCAGGACTGGCAGGTGAGAGAGATTTGTCCTGACTTTGGGCCAGGCAGGACTCCTCTAGCTACACCTTTCTTCATTGTCATTCTTTTGATAGATCATTCATTTTATTAAGACATCCATTAATGTAATTGTTCATGAGGTACATCTAAACATTTTCCTCTCTTGTTTTGCTCTTAATTTTTTTTATCAAAATTATCTATAGTGGAGACAATGACCACAGTTATATGTATACTTATAAATAATGGGGTAACCATCCAGTGACAGAGGGAACTAGATGCAGATATCCACGGTCAGGCCCTGGGTGGAGCTCTGGGAGTCCAATTGGCAAGAAGGAGGAGGGTTTATGTGACCAAGAGTTGTTGGGACCAGGGATGGATGGAATACAGGGACAAATGGCCAAACAAATAGTAACACATGAACTGTGAACCAATGGCTGAGGGGCCCCCAACTGGATCAGGCCCTCTGAATGGGTGAGACAGTTGATTGGCTTGATCTGTTTAAGAGGCATACAGGCAGTTGGACCGGGCCCTGTGCTCAGTACATGAATTGACTGTTTGAAACCTGGGGCTTAGTAGAGACCCTAGGCTCAGCCTGGGAGGAGGGGACTAGACCTGCCTGGGCTGAGTCCACCAGGTCGATCTCAATCCTCGGGGGAGTCTTTGCCCTTGAGGAGATGGAAATGGGGGGTGGGCCTGGGGGAGGGGGGCGGGCCGGGGGATGGGGGGCGGGATGGGAGGAGGGAGAAAGGGGGAATCTATGGCTGATATGTAAAGTTGAATTATATTGTAAAATAAAATAAAATAAATTAAAAAAAAAACACCAAGAGAAGAACATGTAATTCTGATTTTGAACTGAATCACAAGGACTTTGAACCACTTTACTTAAATTTTCTGACTTGTAATCTGCCTTTCCTTGTTTGTTTGCATCAGTATAAAATGTACAGGCTCCAGGTATGTGTATTTCCCAAACAATTCGAGGCAGAATCCAATCAGCTCTCTTTATAAGTTGAATTCCATCAAGTTGGGAAATTTGCTGTTTATCTCTCCCCCCACAAAAAAAAAAATACTGCAAATTCTTTGCCAAGGTTCACTTTCTGCTCATAATTTGTCAATTTGATCCTTATTTAAAGGTACCACAATTTCTGCTGGCTCTATCTTTTCCACATGTGTTTTTTTTTTTAATTTTTTACTCTGTTTATTTGGTAGAAATATCCATTCCAATATAATATGTTTGTGCTGCACTAAAATTCAATAGCTTTTGTGCCTTGTTCTTGTGCAATCTGGATGGTTGCTGACCACTCGTTAGAATAATACCTCATACTTCATAATATTTCTCTCAGAAACATGTGTTAGTTTATGATTCTTTTCTCAGGTTGGAGGAATGTTAATCTGAGTATTCCATTGTTGTAATTGATCATGGCCCCATTAACTCATGGCTACATTGGTCACATGTGGCATTTATTTCCCTCACTCTCCTTCTTGCCCTATAAATTCAAACCATCTTATATTCTGTTTCACTTGAGATAATATTCCAAGCCCTAGTAGCTGAAAATTTACCTGCTTCAGAGGCCAGTTTTGATGCCAAAATGCTGGTGCAATTATTGTAACGTGTACACCTTTGTCTAATAAACCTTCCAGAGGAATAAATAAATAAATAAATAAATAAATAAATAAATAAATAAATAATGGGGTAAACCAGCAGTCATGACTTAAAATAAAATAAAAATAACCCATGTATATTGATCACAATATACAATAGATGTGATTTGTGAATATGAATAGGCAAGTATATATCATTGTATATATTCTCTTCTATGTAATATTTACTATATGTACCTGTTATAAGTATTCTGACTTTTAGGAAATAGTAAATATAAAGATTTCTAAATGTTAATGCTATAAATCTCTTTAAATTTACCTATACATACTTTGAAATTTAAAGATTTCCCTAAAACACTAGCCATTTCCTCACAGCATTTACTTGTAATCAAATCAATCTGCTTTATAGTGAGATATATTCATCTGTTTGAAAATGAACAATTTATTTGTCAGAATTCTTCTATACCAATATAGAAGATGACTCTCCTACTTGTATCTTCTTGAGCTCCTTCTCTTAGCCTATTGCTCTAATACTTCAAGTACTATCTTGATTTGGAATAAGGAATATGAATATACTTGTCCTGTTCAGGCTTTTGTTGGAAATGCCTTGAGTTGTTCTCCATTTAAAATAATACTGACTTTGAGCCTCTTGTATATTGCCTTTACAATTTTAAGGTATATCTTCAATATTTCTAGATTCTCCATGATTTTTAAATGTGAAAATTTGTTGGAATTCTTTAAAAGTCCTTCTCTATAAATACCTAATTAGATGATCATGTGGTTAAAATCCCTGAACCTGTTTATATGGTTGATTACAATTTTTATTTTTCATATGTTGAGGCATCACAGTATCTCTACAATAAAACCAATTTATCCATTGTGGATAGTATTTTTGAAGTGTTCTTGGTTTCAATCTCAGAAAAGATTTTGAACTTTAGAATTTTCTGTGGTGATAATTTATTTGTGATGAAATGTGATATTTTATTTGTATGTTAATAAATAAAGTTTTCCTTGAGATCAGAGGTCAGCAAGCCATAGACAGAAATCAGGCAGTGGTAGCCCACTCCCTTAATCTGATCACATGGCAGGCAGAATCTCTGTGTGGTTAAGGACACAGCCAAGCATGGTGACACGAGCCTTTATTCCCAGTACCAACCATAGAGACCTTGATGTCTGTATAGACAGGCAATGACGAGGAAGTCATGTGGCTGGGCTCAGAGCCAATGAGAAGGCAGAATAGGAAGGCAATAAAAGCACAGGTCAGATTGGAAGAAACTCTCTCTTTGGAAGCTACTACGTGGTGGTAAGCTAAGGCTAGTCATGGCTGTTTGCTCTCATCTCTTCGGCTATTACCTCTGTATTTGGCTCTGTGTTTCTTTTTTAATAAGACTGTTTGGAAATTTGTCTACACTTTTCAAAAAGTTTGAGACTGTTATAGACTCTGGGGACTTTTGATGTTGGACAGAAACCATTTTTTGCTTTATGATATACCTTTATGTCTTTGGGGACCAGGGAGTGGAATGTGTTGGTTTGAAAGAAAAGGGCCTCCAGTGGGAGTTTGTTGGAGTAGGTATGGCTTTGTTGGAGGAAGTGTGTTGTGGTGGTATTGTGTTCGCCAAAATATTGTGTACCTTAATAAACTTATCTGGGGTCAGAGACAGAACAGCCACAAACAGAGGTTAGGGAGTGGTAGCACCACACCTTTAATCCTAGCATTCCAGAGGCAGAAATCCATGTGTTCAAGGATACACCCAAGCATGGTGACCCACGCCTTTAATCCCAGAAAGCACACCTTTAATCCCAGGGAGTGGTGGTAGAAAGCAGAAAGGTATATAAGGCGTGAGGACCAGAAACTAGAGGCATTTGCCCATAGAGGCATTTGCCCTAGAGAGGCATTTGGCCAGGGTAGGCATTTGGCCTGGAGAAGCATTTGGCCTGGTTAAGCATTCAGGCTTCTAGCAGCAGTTCAGCTGAGACTCATTCGGATGAGGACTCAGAGGCTTCCAGTCTGAGGAAACAAGACCAGCTGAGGAACTGGCGAGGTGAGACAGCTGTGGCTTGTTCTGTCTCTCTGATCTTCCAGTGTTCACCCCAAAACCCGGCTCAGGTTTGATTTTATTAATAAGAACTTTTAAGATTCATGCTACATCGTGTCACTGTTGGTGTGTGTTTTGAGGTTTCCTTTGCTCAAGCTTCACTCAGTGAGGCACTCATTTCCCTTCTTACACGATGTAGAACTCTTAGCTACTTCTCAAATACCATGTCTGCTTACATTCCACCACGTTTGCCCACCATGATGGCAATAGCCTAAATCTCTGAAACTGTGAGCTGCCACCTCAATTAAATATTTTGATTGAAAAAAAATTGCCATGGTCATTGTTTCTTTTCATAGCAAAATAATCTAAGATGTCGTCTCCTGATACCAGGGTGTGTATATGCATGTGATATAAGCTGAAGTCATGTTTCTTTTATAATTTCTGATGCCCTCATATTTGGGGCATACATATGAAGAATTTCAATGTATTTTGGTTGATTTTTCCTTTGGCAAGTATGCAAGATCCTTCCTTGTCTCTTTTGATTTGTTTTAGTTTGAAGTCTAAGGTTTTTGACAGCAAAATGACTACAGTGACTTGACTCTTAGGTCCATTTGCTTGAAATATCTTTTCCAGCCCTTTACCTTGAGGTAATGTCTATCCTTAATGTTGTGGTGTGTTTTTTGTATTCAGTGTAAGGAGGAATCCTGTTTTTGCAACCAATCTGTGACTCTGTTCCTCTTAATTGGCAATTGAGACCATTGGTATTAAGAGATATCAATGACCCATAATTGTTGGTTCAAGGTATTTTGTTGTTGCTATTGGTTGTGGTGGTGGTGGTGGTGGTGGTACTAGTGCTGTGCATATTTCTGTGTGGGTGTATGTTTGCTTTGCTTTTGATTTTGCTTTTGATTATTTATTCTGTATGTTTTCATGGATGATATTAACCTCCATAAGTTGGAATTTTCCTTCTAGTACCTTCTGTAGGGCTGGATTTATAGATAGATAGTATTTAAATTTGGATTTAACATGGAAGATCTTATTTTCTCTGTCTATGGTGATTGGAAGTCTTGTAGGGTATAGTAGTCTGGACTGGCATCTGTGATCTCTTAGAGTATGCAGCACATCAGTCCAGGTCATTCTGGCTTTTAAAATCTCCACTGAGATGTCATGGGTAATTCTAATAGGTCTACATTTATATTTTGCTTTGTTATTTTCCCTTACAGCTTTTAATATTCTTTCTTTGTTCTGTAAATTTAGTGTTTTGACTGTTATATGGCAAGGGGGCTTTCTTTTCTGGTCCAATCTATTTTGTATTATGTATGCTTCTTATACCTTTATAGGCATCTCTGTCTTTAGGCCAGGTATGGTGATTGGAAAGAAAATGACCTTCAAAGGGAGTGGCACTCTTAGGAGGTGTTCCCTTTTTGGAGTAGCTGTGGTCTTGTTTGAGGAAGTGTGTCACTTGTGGAGGTGGGTTTTGAAGTCCCATATATGCTCAAGATTCTACCCAGTGTCTCAGACCACTCCCTGTTGCCTGCAAGATGGTGGATTCTCAACTATTTCTCCAGCAACATGTCTGCCTGCACACTGCCATGTCCCACCATTATGATAATGAACTGAAACTCTGAACTGTAAGTGAGCCATCCCGAGTAAATATTTTCCTTTATAAGTGTTACTGTGGTCATGGTGTCTCTTCCAAACAATAGAAATCCTAACTAAGACACTAGGAAAATTTTATTCTATGATTTTGTTGAAATATTTTCTCAGCCTTTGAGCTGGCATTCTTCAATCCTTTTTCCTATTATTCTTAGGTTTGATTTTTCCAAGGTGTCCCAGATTTCCTGGATGTTGTCAAAAAGAGTGCATGCTGGTATCGGAGGCTGGAATATTGGGATGAGATTGAGAGAAGGAAAGTTGGAAGAGAAAGTCATTGTAATCTATAGGGGATAGATTCAGAGAGGAAAGGGAGACCACAACAGGTCTTCTGCTACAGAGCTGAGAGGGTGATTGAGGGTATTGGAACTGGAGGAGCAAAAGGAGAGGTATTAATCTGCCTTCAGTCTAGTTGTTGCCTTTAGAGGAGTGGCTCATTGTTTTTTCAGGAGTTGTCCTTGGGATTTGGGGCTGGGACAAAGCAATGAATGTGGGGAGGGAATTTACAAGAGGAATATATGTGGAATGCACAGGAGATGGGAGCAGGGGTCAGGCAAGACTGTTATGGGTGTCCTACTGCAGATCTGGATATGAAACTGTGGGACTGAATTTGGGAGAACAGAGTCAGAAAGGGGATCTGTAGTCACCTTCTTGGTTTTCTACAAGTTTGGACATTTTATAATTACTGAAAATATCTCCTTAGTTGTTTATGATATGAATCTATTTAGAATATTTACTGCGTCTGGATTTAGTTTTGGTAGAATATATCTATATTTCTTTCAGATTGTATAGTTTTTTGGAATATAGACTTTTATAGTAAGGTGTTGTCATTCTTTGAATTTCCTCAGGATCATTTGTAAAGTTTCTTTTTTCATATTTGCTTTTATTATTGTGGAACTTCTTTATTTCTTTTGGTTAATTTAGGTAAAAATTTTCTTCCCTCTATCTTTTGACAAGTTTTTGTTTGAAGTCCATTTTGCCAAAGATTAGAATATCTATGTCTGCTTTTGCACTTGTTCCATTTGCTTGGAATAACTTTTTCCACACTTTTAACCTAAAGTGTTGTCTGTTCTTGAAGGTGAAGTGTGTTACTTGGATGCAGCAGAAAGATATTTTCTAATCAAATCTATTAGGCTTTGTCTTTTAATTGGAGAATTGAGACCAATAATAATGAGAATTGTTGTGGAACAATGTTTTTTATCTCCCATTATTTGTTGTGTTGCTATTGTTTGCTTAGACCTCTTTTGTTAACTATTTTGGAGTTATTTTTCCTCATACTCTTTTGGATGTATTTAACTTTTTTAATCTTTTTCTTCAAACAAACAAACAAAAAAATCCTGTCTAGTGTTCCTCTGTGAAGTGACTTAATAGACATACATTCCTTAAATCCTTTTCTATCATTAAACATTTTGTCTTTTTTCTTTCATTACTACAGACAATTTTTCTGACTGTAGTAGTCTGGGATGGTATCAGTGGTCTTTCAAATGTCCATCTAGGCCTGTCTGGCTTTCAAAGCCTCCATTGAAATGACAAGTGTAGTGGGTAGCCATTTCAGCTTTGATCTGGAAGTTCCAACCCCCATTGAGGCTTCGGTAACTGTCACACCTACAAGGCAGGACCAAGAGAGGGCCCTGAAGACCCGAGATCCGGATGTGCCACCCTCTCTTGGTTCCCGGACCCTGGATGCTATAGGTAGACTGAACAGACTTCTTCAGAGAACACTGCTGGACTGTGCTAAGTCTTCCACAGACCCTGTAGCCTATCCCTTCATTTGTGAGTTAACCCACAAAATAAACCTCCCTTTTAACTACGTGGAGTGGCCTTAATAATTTCACCAATAACAAGTGTTATTCTTTTTTTAATTTTTTTTTGAATTTATTTTATTTTATTTTACAATATAATTCAACTTTACATATCAGCCATAGATTCCCCCATTCTCCCCCCTCCCGCCCAGCCCCCTCCCGCCCCGCTCCCCATCCCCCCCAGCCCCCCCATCCCCCATTTCCTTTCCTCCAGGGCAAAGACTCCCCCGAGGATTGAGATCAACCTGGTGGACTCAGTCCAGGCAGGTCTAGTCCCCTCCTCCCAGTCCGAGCCAAGCAACCCTGCTAAGCCCCGGGTTTCAAATACAGCCAATTCATGCACTGAGCACAGGACCCGGTCCAAATGCCTGGATGCCTACCAGACAGATCAAGCTAATCAACTGTCTCACCCATTCAGAGGGCCTGATCCAGTTGGGGGTCCCTCAGCCATTGGTTCACAGTTCATGTGTTTCCATTTGTTTGGCCACTCGTCCCTGTATTCCATCCATCCCTGGTCCCAACAACTCTTGCTCACATAAACCCACGGGCAGTGGTGGCACACGCCTTTAATCCCAGCACTCAGGAGGCAGAGGCAGGCAGATCTCTGTGAGTTCGAGACCAGCCTGGTCTACAAAGTGAGTTCCAGGAAAGGAGCAAAACTACACAGAGAAACCCTGTCTTCAAAAACAAAAACAACAACAACAAAAAAAACAAAAACAAAACAAAACAGAGAAAAGCATTAAAAACTGCCGGGCGGTGGTGGCGCACGCCTTTAATCCCAGCACTCGGGAGGTAGAGGCCAGAGGATCTCTGTGAATTCGAGGCCAGCCTGGTCTCCAAAGCGAGTTCCAGGAAAGGCACAAAGCTACACAGAGAAACCCTGTCTCGAAAAAAGAAAAAAAAACAAAAACAAACAAACAAAAAAAAAAAAACCAAGTGTTATTCTTATGGCTGTTATTTTGTATGTCTTAACCTTTATCTCTTAAAGCTTTCAGTAACATTTGTTTGTTATGTATGTTTAATATTTGGTTAATATTTGGTTAATATTTGGTTAATATGTTCAATATTTGGTATGTTTAATATTTGGTTAATGTGTGTTGTGAGGAGTTTCTTTTCTGGTTATACATATTTGGTGTTTGATTGGCACCACATTCTTTGTATTTGGAAATTTTCTTCTATGATTTTGTTGAAAATATTTTTGGTGTGGTTTACTGTTTTTTAACTATGATTTAGGTATTTTTGTACTGTCCTAGTGTTCCTCTATGTTCTGTTTCTTATATTTTTTAGTAATGTATTTTCTTTGTCTGGGTGATTTATTTCTTCTGTCTCATCTTCTAGACTTGATATCTCTGTTGCCCTCAATCCATTCTGTTGGTGAAACTTATTTGCTGAGCTTTTGATTTGACTTTCTGAATTTTTTGTTTTGAGATTTGTTTCAGTTCCTCATTTCTTCAAAGATTCTCTTTATGAAATTCTGTTTCCTTATTTAGAATTGTTACCATTTTTAATTCAACTATTAATATATGTTTCTGTGGTCATAACTGTAAGTATTTTTACCAGTCCTTTTGAGTTCCTTGAATATATTTATAATTACTATTTTAAAATTAAAAATTGTCTTGTACACAACATGAATTGCTTTTCTCTGGGAAATTTATGCTAGGGGTGCTCATTTATAGAGGCGACATATTTTCTTGGTTATTAGTGTTTGTGTTTTGTTACAGGACCTTGGGCATCTAGACATAAACTGTTATTGTTGTTTTTTGTCATTGATATCTGGTCTTGCTTTCATTGAATAGGTGTTCAGATCTTGGTTTATTGTTATTCCAACTTGATGTGGGATGTCATTCTATATGCTGTGAATATGTGTTTCTCTGATTGGTTGATAAATAAAATGCTGATTGGCCAGTAGCCAGGCAGGAAGTATGGATAGGATAATCAGACAAGGAGAATTCTGGGAAGAGGAAGGCTGAGTCAGGAGTCACCAGCCAGACACAGAGGAAGGAAGATGACAAGGCAGAACTGAGAAAAGATACCAAGCCACATGGCTAAACAAAAACAAGAATTATAGTTAATTTAAGTGTAAGAGTTAGTAATATACCTGAGCTAATGGCTGAGCAGTTATAATTAATAAAAGCCTCTTTGTGCTTACTTGGGGGTTGTGAGTGGTAGAGATTTCTCCTGACCACTGGCTGGTTGGGACACAGGAAAACTTCTACCTATATTTGGCATCCAATATGGGGTGAGAGTTTCCACCTAAAACCTGAGAAAGCTTTAAACAAAAAACAGAGCTAAAAACAGCTTCCTGGGTATGTATCTCAGGCAAGCCATGAGCTTCAGTATGGCAGGTTTGCAGCGACATGTGAGCTTGGACTGCAGCATGACAGATTCCTGCTGCAGTACACAATGGTGTCTCCAAGATGCACAGTGCCCTGCATGGTGGATTTAGCTTTTGCTACAAAGAAGAAGAAGAAGAAGAAGAAGAAGAAGAAGAAGAGGAGGAGGAGGAGGAGGAGGAGGAGGAGGAGGAGGAGGAGGAGGAGGAGGAGGAGGAGGAAGAGGAGGAAGAGGAGGAGCAGGAGCAGGAGCAGGAGCAGGAGGAACAGGAGGAGCAGGAGGAGCAGGAGGTTTCTGGGCTATGTGCTGCTGGATGGAGGCATGGACCCACTGCCTCCCAGAATTGGTGGAGAGCATGGGTCCCAGAGCTGGCAGTGAATGACCTCTCCTATAGTGGGGAGCTGAGGTGGGCAGAATCAGCAGCCAAGGCTGCCACTTCTGTCCTAAACACTCTGCAGTTTAAATCAATAGATTCACAATAAGGAAGATTCAGATGGAATAAGACTTTAAATGGTTTACATTATGTGTAAAAATGTATGTAGGCTTGGAAGGGAGAGGAAAAGGAGTACACACAGTTATATAAAAATAATTTTAAAAAATAAAGTCTTTAAAGAAACAATAAGAATAAGCTATGTAAAGATGGAAATCACACAGAGTATGGATTATATTGTCTTTGGGATTTTTAACTGGAGAGAGACATTTGATTGTAAAGGCTGCTCAGTTAAACCAATATATGTATTTTAAATGTATCTTGACTTCAAAATTTGGATCTAAGTGTATGTTGCTTTGGGAAGGAGGGCCTGCTTTTGTTTTCACAGGAAGCAAGAGGCTATGTACTTGTTCCAGGTTAAGATGGATCAGATTTGATCAAGCCAGACCTCTTGAACCTTAACAGATGGTACCTATCATCAAAGGTTTTAGTCGATATTCCCAGGACTTGACCATGATCTTGAATTTTTTCAGGATCCCGATAAGACTACCAGCATGCTCTATCCCAGGAAGTAGCCTAGAAAACTATGCCCACATTCCCCAAAAATGGATTATGGATGTTTGTCTTTGTTTAGAGATTGGTTACAAATTATAATTGGAAATAGTCAATTTCTTTCTAAAGAAGAAAGTGGGATAGGATGTAGATATGATAGAATGAAACGGTGGATTATTGAATCTACTTCTAAAGATCAACAACTTGTGTAAAATGTTTACATTGATATAGATTTTAGTTTATTACAAATTTAAAGTTAATTTGTTATACTGTATGTATATTTCTACTCTTGTTTAAGATATTATATTTATGTAACTCATTTAAATTGTAATGGATAATTAAGAAGTACAGATTAATAATTAGTCTTCTATGATAGTAAAACTTACATTCATGTTAGTTAAGTTTTCTAGGTATACATAGATATATTTCAATTAGGTAGGTAGTCTTTGAATACTTCAAAGACCTATAGAACATGGCATTTAAAATGTTTTAAAAACTTAGACTTTCTGGACAGTGTGACATGTCTGCTCCTGGCAGCACCGATTTACTTCAAAGAGAAAGATGGGTATCAAAGACACTATATGAAGTTTACCTTCTTCTTGGCAAAAATAGCCATTTGGACAAGAAACTGTTCTTGCCTGGACTGTTTTACAAAATGTTATTTCTACTGGATATACAGGAACCCTGGAAAAATGACCAGTGACCTTTGCAAGGAGAGATGGTCCTTCAGGTTCCTGCTTTGCAGAAGAAAACTGCCAGGCATTGTACAGGACACAGGAAAAAGTGATTGAGAGCCTAGGTCTATGGCCTAAAAATGGATGCCCCAAGATTGCAGAAGAACTTTGGGTGACTGTCCAGACACCCAGCTGTCTCTGTCATTCTAGATTTTTGGAAGTTGCTCACAATGCACTTACTGTTTGTTTAGGTAATATTCTATCCTTCTGGGGTCGTTGATATAGTTGAAGACTAGATGGTTATCATTATAATTTCCTTTGGTATTGATAAAAGATAAATTAGATATGAAACTTTAGGCTCATAAATATAGGATAGATAGAATATTTTCTTTAACTTTGCTAAATATGAATGGACTAGATACTGTAATTTTAATTCTTGCTTGATAACTGTTCTATCATATGCAATTTTATTGTTAAATTAAAAACCTTCCTTTTTGATTAGACAGAAAAGGAGAAGTGCTATGGGTTGTCATTCTGTATGTTGTGAATATGTGTTGCTCTGATTGGTTGATAAATAAAATGCTGATTGGCCAGTAGCCAGACAGGAAGTATAGGTGGGATAAGCAGACAAGGAGAATTCTGGGAAGAGGAAGGCTGAGTCAGGAGTCACCAGCCAGACACAGAAGAAGAAAGATGTCAACGCAGAACTGAGAAAGGGTACCAATCCACGTGGCTAAACAAAAGTAAGAATTATGGACTAACTTATGTGAAAGAGCTAGTCAGTAATAAAACTGAGCTAATGGCCGAGTAGTTATAATTAATATAAGTCTTTGTGTGCTTGCTTGGGGGACATGATTGGGAGAGATTTGTCCCAACTGCTGGCCAGCTGGGACATGGGAAAACTTCCAACTACACCAACTTGTGAAGATCTAACTAGGTAAGTAATATTTGGAAATTTTTCATAGAATGACACTGTGTTACTGTGCAAATGAAGTGTCAGAAGTGGCCTCACCTTAGTTATGGATAAGTCCAAATTCTCAGTCTGGAGTTTAGTGATGATCAGTACCAAATCTGAGCAGTGGGTGAAATGTCTGACAGGTGAAAAAGCAGGCAGGTAGTGAATTGCTCTAATGGTCTCTTACTGGACTTCTAGGACAGATTCCATCCTGTCACAGAAATAGATAGTGTATGAGGTTGCTGATAGGTGGATAAGTAGGTAGGTGGAAAAATTCTTTATTAGCATTCCTACTTAAGGTTCAGGTTTATAATTAACATGATCCCATGTCTGTGCTATGGGTAGGGTTTCTGGTGGATAGTAAGGCAGACAGGTAGGCTTTCAGGTTTTATATCTGGAGTCCTGGGTCAGACTCCACATTGTCTGTGGTGGATTTTGTGGTTAGGTGGATGATAGTCAGTATAGGAATCAGGAGGAAAGTTGGCTCTAGGGGTTCAACCTAGAATTCCAGCTCAGACCCCATATGCTCTTATCACAATGAGTGAGGGAGCAGATAGGCTTTTGTGTAGAAAATCCTGGCACCAGCTTTGAGGGTCTCTATCTGATGTTCTGTGGTGGGTACCACATTGTTCCTGGCTAGTGTGGTGGCTGCCCTACAAATTCTTAAAAAATGGATGCCCATGCCTTCCAATTATACTGACATTAAAGAGAAACTGTCAACGTGACATAACTTTTCCATGATTTTTATACACCATTATGGAAAACTATTTACTGCATTTATCACAACAAAAGATAATATATTATATGTTGCAAATATTGTCTTAATTAATTTTAATGACCAATGTAACTTATCTTGGATAAATCTATTACCATTTGTCTGTGCAAAACCATCAAATATATTTTAGAAAAATTAATTTTAATTATTTAAAACCTAAAGTTATGTTTGAATATAGTATTGTGAGTATGGTTCAGGAGAAACACTTATCATTTTTATTTGCCTCTAGAAATTTGAAAAATGAGGTGATTTTATTCTGGAGTTGGATTAATAACAACTCAAGAAGGAAAGCACCTGTGGCAAGTTTGCTTTATGGCAGACAAAGGTGCCAAAGAGTTAATTGACAGTTGTGGGCAAGAGGTATTGTTATGAGTTTATATATTGTACTTACATTTATATACATTTATAATTCTCATAAAAGAAATTGTTTTCCTTCACTTCCATCTGTGTAAGTTTGATCCTTAACAATTGTGTTCAGGAAACAATAAGAACACTGTCTCAGAGACTATATTATATTAACCTGTTGCACCATTACAACTTGCCAGGCATGGTGGTGCACACCTATACTTCCAGCACTCAGGAGGCAGGAGCAGGAGGCTCTCTTTGATTTCAAATCTTTCCTGATATACAGAGCAAGTCCCAGGACAACCAGGGCCATTACACAGAGAAACCCTGTCTTGACCTCAACCCCCAAAATAATAAAGTACATGACAGCTGGCATTAATAATAATGTCTATTGCACAAAGAAAAATCAAGCAATTAAAACAGTACAAACGAAGTATAAATGAAGATTTTTTATGAACAATCATTGGAACATTAGCATAAATAATTTTTGGGGTCCAGATTTAGGCATATATGTTTGTATGCTCTTTTCTAAAATACCTGACTATAACAAAATTCTATTTTTCCATAATTTACATAACTTAAAATACCTTGTACGTTCAGGCTTTACCAGCTTCTAGTCTGATATCATGCTTTGCTCAATAAGTACATCAAAGTACACATCTTCTATGAGGCTGATAGAAAGCAGGGAGGTTGAATGTTGAATGTTTCTTTCCTCTGAATGATATCTCCTGTTCCAGTTGAACAAAGATGCCTTTAATCATATCAGCAAAATTTCTAAATGACCAGTTCCTCCCCCTGGCTTACTAGATGGTATCAAATATCTGTACTCTTGTACTCAATTTCTCAGCATTTTCAGAACTTTGCTCTAGCCTTCAACAAGATCAAGCCTGCAATGAACAAGAATTTTCAAAGGCTTATTTCCAACTGGCACCAAGGCCTTCACCTCTCTTATAAAAGAGGTTACTGGCTCACATTCTCAATTTTTCCAAAAGCAAAGAAAAAATACTAAGACCAGAGTTTTGTCTATAACAGAAATTAATACATTCTGTTAAAATGATTAGAATAATTGCAATTACATATATATGTATTTTTAAATATATATATATTATATATATATATATATATATGTGTGTGTGTGTGTGTGTGTGTGTGTGTGTGTGTGTGTGTGTGTGTTTTTAAACAGAATCCATTTAGGTATACAAAACTTATTTTGATGAATATTTTCCATAGACCCCAGGACATAAAGTGATTGGATAAAGCCACATATCTACTATATGATATTATTGACTGTAGCAAAAATGGAAAATATAACATTTCAAAAAATGTATATTTTATAAGATTGAAAGAACAATTCTTATACAGTAAGAAAATACATGCAAAAATAGACATAAACTTATGAATTTGGACAGTATATTTCATGTGTTTATATGAGTTTGGATGGGCTTATCTGTTAAAAAGAAGAAGAGCAATAATACTAGAGAGCAGTAAGAAGGAGTCAGTATTGTGCATTTTTAATTGTGTCCTACAACAACTGTTCTAGCCTCATTCAGCAGTCTAAATGTTCTTTCTGAATCTCAATACAAGATTGCAGTTTATGCTGGTGGCTCAATGCAGCCCCTAGCTTAGATTTAGACAAACCATTTTGAGTATTAGGTGTCCTTCTAATTTAGAATGAATAATTGTTAAATAAAGAAAATATTTGCTTTGTATTCTATAACATATTTCCATATTTATAATATAAGAACTTTCAATTCAAAAATGGCAGAGAAGAGGGACAGAGAGATTTTTATTTATTTATTTTACAGTTAATTCTAGGGCTATAGAGAAAGCTCAGCAGTTAAGAGTGAAGTGTAATCCTAATTAGCCTTAACAATAAAAACCCAGAGTTAGATATCAAGGGTGAAACCTAAAGGATCAGAGAAGCAGAGCAGCAGCCACCAGAAACTTGTTACCTCTATGAATCCTCAGACTGAATGGAGACAAGATTCTGTCTCCACCTGCCTTCTATTTCTGTCTCCAATTCCCTAGTGCTGGGTTTAAAGGAGTATGCCATCACTGCCCTGCTATTTCTCTGGTTTAATCCTGTATAGCCCAGGGTGTCCTTGAACTCCTGATATTCATACTTCCTCCTCCCAAGTGCTTGGATTATAGGTGTGTGTCACCACTTGCCAGCCTCATGGTTAACTAGTGTCTAGCTCTTCCCTCTGATCTCCAGGCAAGCTTTATTTGTCAGAACACAAGCAAAGTATCATACAACATAACAGTGTGTACTGCTCTAGCAGAGGAGTAGATTTCAGTTCATAGCATCAACAGCAGGTCCCTCACAAATACCTGCATCCCCAGGGAAGCTCAAATGCTATTCTGGTCTATTTTTGAATTACAATTACGTGAACAAACACACTGAGACAAACACACACAAGTATACACAACGCAAATAATACAAAGAAATGAATAAGATACTGTTATTTTTTTTTTTTTTTGGTTTTTCGAGACAGGGTTTCTCTGTGTAGCTTTGTGCCTTTCCTGGAGCTCACTTGGTAGCCCAGGCTGGCCTCGAACTCACAGAGATCCGCCTGCCTCTGCCACCGGAGTGCTGGGATTAAAGGCGTGCGCCACCAATGCCCGGCTGATACTGTTATTTCTTAATGTGATGTGATAAGAAGCTGATGTGTAATATACATGTTATTACATTATAAACACACATGAACTAGAGATAACTACCATAAATCTTATATTTATAATCTATTTCTGAATTTATTATAGTTTTCTCTCAAATGTAGGCAGTGATATACAATATGTTACTTAAGAGAAGTTTTATAAAAAAACTTTGATACATTTTTCTGTAGATTGGGTAGGTGCTTGAGTGTAAATGTGCATGCATGTATGTCACTGTGTACATGTGGAGGTCATAGAAAATCTTTCAGAAGTCAGTTCTCTCTGTCTGCCATTCGAGTCCTGGGATCAAATTCAAGTTGAAAACTTTGGCAGTATTCAGCTTTACACACTGGACCATCTCACAATCACCCACTCTGTTCTTCATATGAATTTCCTAGATTAATCAGACACACTACTAAACATGATCCA
>CABHPP010123478.1:0-80233 GCA_902168425.1 Peromyscus attwateri | reverse complement strand
CGGGAGATCCCAACTGGATCAAGAACAGAGAGGGAACACAGGGAATGTTCATGGTTAATGAAGACCACATGAGAATAGGAAGAAGCAAAGTGCTAGAGAGGCCCACAGAAATCCACAAAGACGCCCCCACAATAGACTGCTGGCAATAGTGTTTTTTATTTTCATTGAAGAGTTGTAAAATATAATTTTTCAACAAAATTCTAAACATGTTAAAATTTAACAGAATATTGTAAAGAAGTACATAGAAAGAGTGGGCCACACTGGGGCCTATCATGGGCTTTTGAATCCTCAAAGTCCACCCATAAAAATGCACCTCCTCTAACAAGGCCACATCTACTCCAACAAGGCTACACCTCATAAAACTTTAGAAATAGTTCCACTAAATTGTGGCTAAGCATAGAAGCATATTAGCCTACAGGAGTCATTCTCACTCAAACCATTACAGATGAAGTATCCATAATCTAATATATTGATTATCATTAAATCTAAATGACAGTACCTGGGCTTCTTTACATCACCCAGCTCCCAAATAAATCATACACAGAGGCTTATTTTTTATTAAGAAATATTTTTTATTCATTTTACAAACCAAACATACCCCTCTTCCCTTCTCCCAGCCCTCCAGCCTCCCTCTGCCCAACCCACCCCCCCCTTCCCTCTTACCAAGAAGGTAAGGACTCCCATGGGGAGATACATTTATCCAAGCCCCTCCCCCCTGCCTCAAGGCTGTGCTAGGTTTCCCATCATAAGTAGTGGACTCCAAAAAGCCTGCTCATGCAACAGGGATGGATTCTGATCATACTTCCAGGGGGCCCCTTAAGCAGATTAAGCTACACAACTGTCTTGCTATGCAGAAAGCTTAGTCAAGTCCCATGCAGGCTCCACAGCTGTTGGTCTAAAGTTAATTAGTTCACACTAGTTTGGTTTAGTTGTCTTTGTAGGTTTCCCCATCACGATCTTGTTGCCCCTTTCTCATAGAATCCCTCTTCTCTCTCTTCAACTGGATTCCTGGAGGTTGACCTGGTACTTGGCTGTGGATCTCTGCATCTGTTTCCATCAGTTGCTGGAGAAAGGTTCTATAATGACAGTTAGGGTATTCATTGATCTGATTACTAGGGTCAGCCAGTTCAGGCACCCTCTCCACTATTGCTAGTAGTCTAAGCTGGAGTCATCCTTGGGGATTCCTGGGAACTTCTCTTGCACCTGGTTTCTCCCTATCCCCATGATGTCTTCCTCTATCATAGCATCTCTCTCATTACTCTCCCACTCCATCCATGTTCTAGCTTAATCATCCCATTCTTTTATGTTCTCATCCCCCATCCTCTGCCCTCCATTACCCACCCTTAATCCCAAGTTTATTCATAGAGATCTCATCTATTTCCCCTTCCCCAGGGTGATCCATGCACCCTAGATGTAAAGCAAAGGATAACCAGACTACAACTTGCAGCTCCAGAGAAGCTAGCTAACAAATAGAACCAAAAGTGGAGGTAAGTTTTAAGAGTTTGAAAACTCATGGTATTTTTTGAGTTTGCTCTTTCTGTTTCATGCTATTGTTTGAATATGTCAACTCTTGTTTTCTTATTTGAATAGTGCTGCTTCGAGCTTTGCCATCATGTCCCGTTGTTCTCTGAACCCATAAAACACAAATACATTCTTCCTTCTCCATATGGGTAGTGGTCTTTTATCACAGCAATAGAAAAGAAGCTAATCCAATTAGTTTAGAGAGAATGTGTTTTTCAGATCATAATCAGCAATCAGATAATGCAGAAGTAAGGATCTTGATGTTATTAGATATTAGCAATAAAACAAAAGCTGACAGACCAAAGAATATATATGTTGGTCATCTATTTTTTTCAGTAAATTTCAGTTGCTTTTCAATAGCTTTGGTGTATTCTTGAACAAATTCCCTTTAATATTTTTTAACTATTTTAAATGTTCAATTCTATTACTTTGAGAAAACCTCATATCTGAAATGAAGAAGTCTACAACGATGTTGTTTTCTTGCTAAGCATTTATTTCTAATATTCAGTTATGTTCTTATGTGCAGTAAAGGAATTTTTAGATTTGATTTGAGAATATTTTTATACTTAAGATTATACTATTTTGTTTTATTCCATTCAGTATTGTATAAAAATACTTTACGTTGGTCCGGCTGTGGTGGCGCACGCCTTTAATCCCAGCACTCGGGAGGCAGAGGCAGGCGGATCTCTGTGAGTTCGAGGCCAGCCTGGTCTCCCAAGCGAGTTCCAGGAAAGGCACAAAGCTACACAGAGAAACCCTGTCTCGAAAAACCAAAAAAAAAAAAACTTTATGTTTAATAATCTTTCAATAACATTTTATTGCTATGTTTTGGAGGCTAGAACCTTCAGAGTCAAAGCTGAGGAAGAAAAATTGGTATACTCATAGATAGAATCTCTTAGAGGTATCAATGAATTTAACCTATAACACTATATATATATATATATATATATATATATACACAATTTATTTGTTTTCATATATATGTAATTTATTTTCATTAGTATTATGAGCCGTTACATAGAAAGAAATATGTAGCAATGGATCAGTCCTGGAAAATTCTTTTTCATACATTAGATGATATTTTTATTTTGTTTGAACACTTTGGTTTAAATCAAAATTATAACTACATATAAAAAAATATAAGAATACAATCTATAAAGAAATTGTTTTACATCTGTTATTGTTTTGGTCATGTGGCCTTGATAACTATGATCTTGAATAGTGGAAAACATTTTAAGTAAGTGTTTAGATGCTAAGATTTATCCTCTTATATGGAAGGTGCCAGGTTATAAGTTCTATTTTTTCTTATAACCTGAAAATAGTGAAAATCAACAAAAATTTTAAATATAATTTAAAAAACACATTGCTGCACTGGGTGCCATGTTTCATATCTGTAATCCCAGCATTTGGGAAGTTGAGGAAAGAACATTGACATTCAAAGTCTGCCTTGAGAGTATACTGGGATTGATTCTCAAAAACAAAATAAAATATAATGCTGAATTTCAAATTGGTTTAGTCATTTGCAAGAGAAAACTGAATGGAATACCTTTTACTATAGTCACTTACTCAATAGAAGACTATGATCTTATTAACTAGTGGTATAAGATGTCATTTGTAGTTTCTCTCATAGTAAATAGACTTTATTCAAATGTGTAGTTTAACAAATAAAATGCCAGGAAATCCACTATTTTGCTTTGTTAATACTAATATTTTCATTGTTTGGCAAAATAGAAAGGGAATGTATAAAACTTAAATATATAAAGAACTCATAGAATAAAGTAACACAAGATATCCAGAGAACTCACTAGTAAGTCTTTGCTAGTTATATAATACAACAGTCAGAGTTACACTTGCTCTTATTTGTCCAATAGTAGAGTACAGTTTTATATTAAGTGTCTTAAAAATACTATCCATATGTTTTGAATTGTGTTTTGTGTAGTCTCTTTACATTACTGATTTCCATTTTTTAAAGGTTTAAAATGTTTTTAATTTCCTTTTTATATTCATCTTTAAATATTTTCCTTATTTTTAGAAAACATTAATTTTCATTTTTTAAAAAATAAAAAGATCTATTGGAAAGAGGTTTATTTATTTATTTATTTATTCATTTATTTATTTATTTTGTTATAGGGCCTTGGCTGATTTCATAATTACAGTGTAACCATATCTACCCCAAAGTCATTGCAATCCTCCTAATTCGGTCTGCTGAGTTCCAAAATTATAGGGATGTTCTACAATGCTTGGTTTGTACTAAGCTAACTTTTTACATAAGTGTCATACAAATATATTATCAAAATTACACCAGATTAGCATTTGGGTTGCTTATGTTAGTAACAAAAATAAGATAGATTTATCTAAAGTACAGTCAGGAAAACACCTAGGACTTGGCCATGTCTCAAGTTGCCACATATGCATCCTTGTCTTCTACTTTATATTTGTTCCAGTTTCAGTAAAAAATATAACTTCAGTTTTAAATAATTTCCAATTATTTAGCTTTTGGCTGGGTTGGGCTTTGTTTTCTCTCATAGTCTTAGAGCACACTTTGTCTTCTGTGCAAATCTGTGTCTCTTAAATTGGAAATTCTAAAGCCCAAATTACCATTATTTGTTCTTTATGGACTCAGTGTCTTAAATAATGAATCAATATATCTATCAGGTTTTTATTACTGCCATTATGAATAAACCATAATAATCAAGCAACTTTTTTTTTAACATTTGCCCTTTCTCTTTTAATATGCATAGAAATGGCCACTACATGTGCAGAGCATTTTCATTTACCACTTGGGATTTATTTGCACATGTTTTTTTTCAGTCTTTACATCTGAAGCATTAAATAATGCATACTTGAAGGAGAGATCAAATTTTAGAAGATGCCTAGCACAGCTTTTCTGTACTTAAACTTACTCTTCATTATGAATAAATAGAATTTTACAGATACAAAAGTTTTTTTCTTAATTGTTCTTTTATATGTCCTAGAAGCTGAAATGCTTCCCTGAGACTACTTATTCTACAGTGAGTTAAGAATTCAAATATCTTGACTTGTGAACTCATATTATAAATTTGTTAATGCAAAAGTAATTGAGGTGAAAATTGCCCTGGACAGAGAAACAACTTCATGGGAAAGTTGTGTTATTGTTCTTATTCCTCGAGATGGCTTATCACCTTAGCAACAAGTCATGCTTGGTGCTGTATTATTCTTTATTATTTTCCATGCAGATATTGAGTTAAACACTTAAACAGGTGATTGCAGTCAGTTATCAATGATTATAGTAAAACAGAATTTGGAAGAATAACTCAGCTTTTAATGAAATACGAAGAAATAGTTATCCTCTGTGAAATATAAAGAAAATTAATTTTCAGACTGTCATATGTGCTGTAAATTTACATTTCTAGCCTTTTCTTTGGGTGAAGATCAGCATGGACTTTATTCCCTTCTACATTGGTTATTTTCTAGCACTATGTGTTTGTTTTGCTGTTGGGTCTTCATACTATCTAGAATGTAGTTGTTCCCATGTTTTTCCACACTTTAAGTCTCAGCTTTGATAACAGTATCTTCATTTCAAATAATTGTGGCCTACAATCTACTGCATACTTTTCCCATTTAAAATGATTTTTTTTCTAAGTGTGTTTTTTTTTTCCGATTTTCAATATCTTCAGAAGGATTTTTTAGTTTATTCCTCTAACATTAGATCCTTTTTGGAATGTGACAGCTATTCAAAACAAATGCTGTATTAACCGCTAGATAAAATGGAAACCAAAACGTATAAATAAAAAAAATAATTTTTCATTTTGGAAAGAAATATTTGGCATCCATATAATTCGACAAATTCTAAAAATACTAAAATGTACTGAAAATTTTCAACACATTATACTAAATTCCTAGGGGGTTGTTTTTTTGTTTTGTTTTGTTTTTGAAAGTGTTTTATACTATGGAGTGCCGGCTTGTCTGAAATTTGTCATACTCCTATCTCAGATACCAGAGTTGTGGGGTTACAGACATGCATCACCATACCTTACTGTCCAATTTTCAATTTATCTGTCTATACAATAATAAATGTGTTATTATTATACCTAACCTGTTAGAAGGATTTGTAGAATCAAACTTTCAGTTAATCAAATAATGAAGTATTGCACATCCTTACATCATTTTTTTCACATGTGCCTATCTGCACATGAAAATACTGTATTATATAAGGTTTTATGAACTTTGCAAATTGATTTTCTGTTTTTTTTTTTAAATATTGCCTGAAAATATTTTTCCAATGTATGATACAATTCAATACAGTTCTCATTTACTGAATTTGTATTTTGAAAGTATCTCTAGTAATGGAGTGGAAGAGGTGATATGGTGGTAAATAAGTCACAACTGGTGTAATCCAGAAGTTTATCATTTAGTTAATATATGTATAAACTGATTACAAAATTTTATACTTATACATTATAGTAAATTATAGTAAATAGCAAAAGTGAAATATAAACAACTGTTCTAGGGAGATGTTATTATTATTTCCTGGAGTTTTGAGTGAAGAGTCCACAGTAGATGAAAGAAATGGCAAAAAGAACCAAAGATAAATTTGTACATTGTTTGTTCATTTATAATTTATCTTTTAAAAAATTCTTGTGTGGCCGTGTGGTTGTGGTGTGTATCCTTAATCTCAGCATGCAGGAAGCAGAAGCAGGCTGGTCTCTTTGAGTTCTAGGCCAGCCCGATCTACAGAACGAATGTCAGGACAGCCAAGATTACACAGAAAATTCCTGTCTCAAAACAAGAAAACAAACAAACAAACAAAAACAAACAAACAAAAACCCCAATACAAAAGAAACAATTCTGGAGTATGTGTGGTGTGCATGTAGTGTTGTAATGTGTGTATTATGTATACATGTGAGTGTGTATGGCCCCCACTCATACATACAAACACACAGACAGACAGACAGACAGACAGACACACACACACACACACACACACATACACAGTTCTGAGGAGAACTTTGGTGACTTTCATCACTTCTCTCTATTATCCTCTAAGGCAGGGTCTTTCACAAGACTGGAAGCTCACCATTTTGTGTAGGTCCATTGGCTATCAGACTCCTGAAATCTGTCTTTGCTCTACTTTGCTGAATTTATACAAAAGTGCAGTCATCCCTAGTTTATTTACATTTTTTGGCATGTAAACTTAGTTGTTCATGCTTGCATAGTAAGTGCTCCTATACACTAAGACATCTCACCATTTCCACAACTTTCCATTTTAAGGCTGTGTTAAGAAAAGTGTCTAGGTCAGTGACCATACTGAAACCAGGGTTTGTGTTGATGTCTAAGCCTCCTGTTACACATCAACAGCCATGTGGACACACGCTCAAGGTCTGGTGCCATATTGGTGTCCATGGGCCATGATGCCACTGGGACCCTGCCAATGTGAGTGACCTGCAATGCCACCTGGTGCGGTGGTGACATCCAGATCTGGCTTCTGCTGAGGACCATGTCTGGATCGGTGGTCCTGCCATGGTTGGCGTCTTTGTTGAGGTATTGGAACTGTATTGCCACCAAAGATCACACTGAAGCCCGGGGTTGGGGCTTCAACCTGAGTCCTTGGTGGTATTTGGAGGCTGTGCTGCTGCTGAGGCCAGTGCTTCCACCCAGGGCCAGGATGTTGTCTGGACCCGAACTGTTACCAAGGGACATGTCCTGGTCTGTGTTCCAGCTTAAGCTGGAATCTGTTTTGATCTGTATGGCCTGTGTCACCTCAGGGGACCATGGAAAACATGTATGATGAAATCAGGGAGTCATGTAGAGCTGCCTCCTTCCCTTTTCTGGCCCTGGGAAAGCTGGCCCTCTCTCTTGCTGGACACTGCAGCAAGGGAACTGGTCCACGGTAGAGCTGGCCCTTGCACTGAGGAGAGATGCCTGAAGCAGTTGGTCCCAGTGGCTTGGACTGACCCACTCAGCTAACACCCAGCCCCACACTGGGCCTTGGGTTATCCCACCCTAACATGTACCTCATCTATGACCTCCAGGAACTTATGAAAGGACTGGTTCTGTGGAATGACACCCACAGGATCTCCATAATTCAGAGTGGCTACAGGATAACCCAAAGGAGTTTGAGTTAGGATCCAGTGATGATGATATACCAGAAACCAGAGGCCTTGGAGCAGAGAAGAACATTTGCTGGTAAAGCTGATTGGACAAAAGTGTATACTATGTGACACAACTCTCCCATTGCCACCAGGATAAATGAAGAGGTGTTGGAGAGGCATAAAAGATGGAAAAGCAAAGAGATTTTCTGGGGGAGGTGAATGTTTTGTGCTTGTTTTTGTTTATTTGTTTGATTGTTTTGTTTTGATTTTTAAATTTTCCTTTGGGGGTGCATTGCAGGGGTGAGAGAAAAATATGAGGGGACTGAGGGGTGAGCAGAATTAGGGTGCATGATGTGAAATTCCCAAAGATTCAATAAAATTATGTTAAATAAAAAAGTGCTTAAAGAAGGGAATTTTTTTTGAACATGGTAAATTAATATTTTACTCTCCATGTAATTAAATTCAGGCTTTGTATTCAGGGCCTAGGAAGTATTTTTCAGCAGAGAAATCAATGGGATTCTGAGTAAAACAAATAATCTTCTGAGTCTAGAGCTCTGAAGAACAGAATGACCTTGAGCACTTAGGCATGATGGAGATATATAAATAAATCCTGGGATTAGTGACGAATTAAGAAGTAATGTTAATTCTTAAATTTATTAACCAAATAAACACAATTATCGGCAATTATAATTCATAATTAAACATGAGCTGAAGAGGTGACTCAGTGGTTTAGTTACTTGCTGCACAAGTGTAAGGACCCGATTTTGAATCCCTAAAGCTCGCATAAATCCAGGTACAATAGCATGCATCTGCAAGAATTCTCAGTATCTCAGGATTCAGCTGGTCTAGTATATGGATCTCGGCACAGAAAAGACAACACTATTCAACAAAGTTGGACAGTGAAGACTTGAGGTTTTCTACTGGCTTCTACACATGTCACAAACATGTACATACATCATAAAATACATATCACATACATGCACACTCATAGTATTTATAAATTTATTTTATGATTTGAAGTCCTACAGAGGCTCAGGCCTTTCAGTCATTCCTGTTTAAATTGTGTAACATAGCTATCTAGCCCTAAAATGATTAGCTGAGATTATAAATCAATTTTTCTTGAAATGTCTTTCAGACTATTTTTCATTCTCATGAGTTTTAGTTTTTTAGAGAACTCTATTTTGTTATTTATTGACTATTTTATTTCAGTGCTCTGTATGCCACATTTAATTAACTCAATTTGTTAATCAAATGAAAGACTTCCTGTTTTCTCATTCCCATTCAAAATTTACGTAGTCCATTTTTTTTTTTTGATTCAGGCAAACAAATTAAGTATATGACTATTAGCAATAAAAAAGAATCCAACAATTCTATTAAATGGTGTCTTATGGTTTCTATTGCTGTGAGGAAACACCATGACCAAAAAGCAAGTTGGAGAGGAAAGGGTCTATTTGGCTTACACTTCAGCATTGCTGTTTATCACTGAAGGATGTCAGGACAGGAACACAAACAGGGCAGGTTCCTGGACGCTGGAGCTGATGTAGAGGCCATGGAAGGGAGCTGCTTACTGGCTTGCTCCCCTGGCTTTCTCAGCCTGCTTTCTTATAGATCCTAGGACTACCAGCCCTGATATGTCCCCATCCACCATGAGCTAGGCCCTCTCCCATTGATCACTCATTGAGAAAATGCCTTACAGCTGTATCTCTTGGAGGCATTTCCTTAGTTGAAGCTCCTTCCTCTCTGATGACTATAGCTTGTGTCAAGTTGACACACAAAACCAGCCACTACAAACAGTTTGGTGGATTATTATACAATGGAACATGTACTTAATATATGATGAAGTAACCTCTCCCTTAGACAGTTATCCTATACAAATGATAATTTAGGACCTCATAAAACCTGTTCCCAGATGCTTACTTTATAATAGCCCACAATAAGGAAAACTAGATATTTTCCCTCTAGTGTGCTGGTAAATAAACTGTGGTGTATGCATATCTCAAAATGGTGCTCATTAATAAATTTAAATGAACTGGAGCTTTAGAGATGGTTCAGTGATTAAGAGTACATATTGCTGTAGTAGAGGACTGCAGTTTGGTTCCAAAAAGCCACATCATACATCTCACAATCAACTGTGAGCTCTAGGTATCTTATACCCTTTTCTTTTCTCTGTGGAGAGCTGCACATAACACACACATACACATAATTAAAAATTAAATATTTTTTGAAAAATAAAAGAACTGTAGATATATGGAACAACTTGGTGAGTCTTCTGGAAATCATTGAGTTAAAATGTATTTCAAAGGGTCTCATGCTAAACTCTGGTATGATACTGTTTTACAGTCAGGTTTCTGGGAAGTAATGATGTTGTGAGGATAGAATCCTGTTAATAAGAGTAATGCACTTATAAAAAGAGAATGAAAGACTATAACTATTTATTCATCCAGGAAAATGGCCATCATTGGAACCTGACTGCTGATACCTTGAGCCTTGTTTTCATTTTTTAAAACCAGTAATAATGCAAGCCTGTTAATTAAGATGCTAAATTTATGTTAAGGTGTTACCCTAGCCCAAAGTGCCTAATGAAATATGACCTCCTCATGATAGTGCTGTCTTTTTTAATTTTATATGACTATAATAAAGGAAAAAAACATTTTAATGCAATGTTTGGGAAAGTCCAGTTTGAGACTTATTGTTTTAGGTCTTTGGTAGGCATACCAACAGTTAATGATTAGGAGCAAAAGAAATAATCTCATCTCACAAACAGGAAGTAAAGCAGAAAGAGGAAGGGCCAGAATATCTAAATTCTCTTTGTGTGTATATTCTCAATGCCCTGAGATCTAATACTATGCCATACCTTTACCCAAGTGAATTCATGAGTTCTAAGACCAGGAATGATACAGAGACCTTTATGGAACACATATCTAAAATACAGCTTTCATTTTACATGACATAATTATGAAGATGGAGAACAATTCTTGGTTGTAAGGAAATAGGGAATGAAGTGGAGGCTATACCTTTTAAAGCAAAAGAGTAGATCTGTCTTCATACTAATGTTGATTAATAAATATCTACATATTGAAATACATTCCACAGAACAAAACATACACAGATTAAATCCATGGAAATTTCTAACTTTTAATGATAAGAAAGTTAAAAAGAAATAATCCTTTAGCCTAGTTTCATGGACAGGCAACTTATGTATTTTCATAGGATTTCAAAAACCCTTCTGAGATTTCATTAACACTATGTTGTTGTATTGAAGCAAGGAAACACAAGTTATCATTTTCCACTGGATTTTAAGAATTATGTATCCTAGAAGTACATTCTTGTCATCATCTAGTTCTATTGTCTCTTCTCCTTCCAGTAGAAGCCTGACTTTCTCAGTGATGGGTGGGACATCATTATCATTGTTCTTCCAGATGTTTGATCATTTTATCTGCATGTCCACCCATAAGACAAATTTCTAAATGGTCTTATTAAAAACAAAAACAAAACCAGAGTCAGATATTAGGTTGAAAACTGAGAGATCAGAGGAATAACAGGACAAGCCATACACAACCTCAACTTACCGACGCCTCAGCTTCCCAAGAGACTTACTTCCTGTATACCAATGCCTATATGCCTTTCTGTTCTGTATCTCACTTCCTCTCTTTGCCCAGCTATATCACTTCTTATCTGTCTGTACAGATCTCCAGACCTTCATGGTTAACTAGTGTTAAAATTAAAGGCATGTGCCATCATTCCTGGCCCTGTTCCCAGTGTGGCCTTGAATTCACAGAGGTCCAGATGGATCTTTGCTTCCTGAATGCTAGGATTAAAGGCCTGTGCTACTGTTGCCTGACTTCTATGTTTAATATAGTGGCTGTTTTTTTCCTCTTATCCTCAGATAAACTTTATGACAGTGCAGAATATATTGAGGGATACAATATATCACCACATCTCCCATTTTTTGTCTAAAATAAAAATAAAAAAGTTATAACTAAAATAAGAAAAATATACAATAAGTACAATAACTATATATAATATATACAAGCAATAAATACATCAACAGTGTCTAGTCCATTTGCATTTGACAAATTCAGTGAAAATATTTCATTATCTAGTCTATTTTTATGAATCCGCAGGATTGTATCTAATTTACCTTCTATCCTAATTTGCATTACCAAAACTATCTTTGGATGTCTTTCAAACTTATACACTTTATACTTCTTTAGTGAGTTTCTTTTCTGAATTTCTTAACAAGAATAACTGTATCTACTCTTCAACTCCCTCAGAGACTCCAGAAGGAAATAGTATTACCTAGTAAAACAGGAAGAGCATACAAGAGACTTTCAAAAATGTGAGTTATGACAGAAACAGCTGGTTGCCTAGACAGTCACCTGAAGTTTCTCAGCAATGTTGGGGCATCCTCTTTGGCCTACAGGCTTAGCATATCTGACAGACTCATCTGTGAAGCAGGATTTTCTAAAGAGCTTTCCTACCTTGCCTTCACAAGGATTGGCAGTCCATTCTTTTGTGTCATGCTTGTCCATTTTGGACAGCATAATGTCAACAGTTGGTGTAAGGGCATTGTCTTGCCCAGTGGCTAATTTTTGCCACAAAAAAAGTAAATTCTATATGGAGTTTCTTCAGTGCCCATCATCTTCTCTGAAGTAGATTGGTGCTGCCAGGAGCAGACATGTCTCATTATAATAAAAAAGAAAAAAAAGTCTATGTTATTAAAACATCTTAAATGCCATTTCTGTAGATCTCAGAAGTGTTTGAAGATGACCTGTATATCTAAGATATATCTCTGTTTGACCTTGAAAACATACCTAATATGACTACAAGTTTGATTGTAATGACTAACTACTAAAGTTCATTTCTTTATAAACTAATTAGTTAGTAATAATAACTTTCAAGGATTAGCAAATTGCATTATCTTGATAAATAAACTGTATAGTTACAATATCTTGAACAAGATTAGAAATATATGTACAGTATTTTCTAAACAAATTAATCTAAAATTTGTATTAATATAAAAAATTTATATACATTATACAAAAATCCAATCCAATGTTAAATATTTAAAACTAGTAGTTGCCTTTTAAAATTAGATTCAATAATCTACCTTTTTATCTTATCATATTTATATAAATCAATCTCAAATTTGGAGCAATATACATAGTTTGTATACAATATATAAAAATCCAATCTAATATAAAATATTTAAAACTAGCAGTTGCCTTTTAAAAGTAGATTCAATAATCTACCTTTTTATCTTATCATATCCATATTCTCTCTTTTTTCTTTTCAGAGTAGATTCTATAATCTACCCTTTATTCTATCATTTCTATATATTTTTTAGTAGATTCAATAATCTACCTCTTATCTATATAATATTTCTTGGGAGGGGTGTGAAAACCAAGAGATCAGAGGAATAGGACAAGCCATACCTAACCTCAACTTACCGACTCCTCAGCTTCCCAAGAGATCTATTTCCTGTATACCAATGCCTATATGCCTTTCTGTTTTGTATCTCACTTCCTCTCTCTGCCCAACTACATCACTTCTTGTCTGTCTATACAGACCTCCAGACCTTCATGGTTAACTAGTGTTGGAATTAAAGGCGTGTGTCTCCATCCAGAGATATGATGGATCTCTGTCTCCCGAATGCTAGGATTAAAGGTATGTGCTACCATTGCCTGACTTCTATGTTTTATATATAGTGTCTGGGTTTTTCCTCTTATCCTCAGATAAGCTTATTAGGATGCACAATGTATTGAGGGATACAATGTATCACCACATCCATTTCTGGCAGCTGCAATTTCTTCTCAGTAGTATAGATCGCTGGGAAAGGTTCATAGTTTGACTTCCATATTTTGAATTCCTTGAATGACTAATCTGGTGCCTTCACTCTATACCTTTCCCAGTAAATCTGCTTGTTTTGAAAGTTGTAGAGGAAGGTTTGGGGAGCCACATATGTGGAACAGCTTATGCATGCACCTATTTCTTCTTCTGCTTAGGTAGGCTGCCAATGGAGCCTAGGGAGACCCATTTGAATCTTTTATCTTCAGGCTTTCTATTATCTTCCTATAAGCAGTAAAATAGCTCAAGGCAGTACGTTGATTTCAGGTGCCATGATTTCAGTGGGGAACCACCAAAGCACATTTAAAAAAACTGTTTCTACTTTTATTTGTCAAATACAGCAAGGTAACAAAGACATGCTTGTAGTTGGAAGTTTTCCTCTGTCCTCACCGCTAGCTGCCTGGAACAAATCTCTTCCACTTGCATCCCTCAAATAAACTCACAGAGGCTTATATTAATTATTACTGCTTGGCCTTTGGCTCAGGCTTATTACTGACTAGCTCTTACACTTAAATTAATCCATAATTCTTATTTATGTTTAGCCACGTGGCTTGGTAACTTTTTTCAGTTCTGCCTTTTCATCTTGCTTCCTCTGTGTCTGGCTGGTGACTCCTGACTCAGACCTTCTCTCTTGCCAGAATTCTCCTCATCCACTTGCCCCACCTATACTTCCTGTCTGGCTACTGGCCAATCAGCATTTATTAAACTAGTGTACAAGGGCATTATCCCACAGCACATGATTCTGAGTGTATATTCTTGATATTACTGTTCAGAAGAAAACACAGCAATATAAAAAGCAGTTTGGGTTCTGGCCCTCCAGACAGTTTCAGGGGTGGGCTCCCTCCCATGGTATGGGTGCAAGCTAGACGTGTCAGTGGGTGGCCACACCCATAATTTCTGCTCTACCTTTACCCCAGCATATCTTGTAGGCAGAACAGATTGTAGGCCAACAGTTACGTGGCTGGGTTGGGGTCCCAATACCTCAACGGATTCTTACTTAATTACAGGAGATGGCCTGGTTATAGGAGATGGACCATTAGTAGCAGTCTTAGCTAAGTTCACCCTCACAGATACCTGGGAGTTTCCATTGCCTAGTTCACCCTTAATAGGATAGGAGGTACCTAGTCTTAATTCAACTTGTTATGCCATGGCTGGCTGATACACAAGTGAGGCCTGCCCTCTTCTGAAGAGAAAGGAGGAAAAGTGTAGGGGGCCAGAAGAGTGGAGGTTGTGGGGAGCACCTGGGAGGAGAGCAGGGAGGGGGAAAATGTGATAGGACTGGGGCAATATTAATTAATAAAAAAGAAAAAAAATGAAATGATAAAAACTACTCTAAATAAATTTGATGAAAGTAGAGAGGTAAAATACTTGGACCAGAAAGGTTTAAGCATGGCTGGGTACAGGACTATGGAAGAAGCAAGGGGCAGAGGAGAGCTAATAAAAAGGAACATTGTTTGAAAATAGATATGGAAACCTACTACATCACAGCCCAATTAAAATAAATATTTGCAAGGGTAGTAGAATGCTTGTTATGTAAAATAAAGAGTAGATACCAGGGGTTAAAAGATTACAATGTGATGGGAGGGATGATGAAAGACAGAAGTGAATATCACACAAATACACACACACACACACACACACACACACACACACACACACATGCACACATGCATGCACACACACACACACACATAGCACAAACACACACTAAATAATAGGAAAGAAAACAGTCTCATTGACAATAGCTCAAAAAACACATAGTAATTAATCTAACCATTGAAAACCATAAAACAATTGTAAAAGAAATTTAAGAAAACAGAAAAATTTTGCTATCTAAATAGCATGATATATGTATTAAAAATATGATAGACAAAATTATTCAAATTGATGCTACAAATGTTAAAGAGTGACTTATTTTTTTACACATATGTATTTACTGAAAATCCTATTCCTATTTAATATTTTGTTGATTTGATTATAAGTCAGAAAAAAGTGATAATTTTTTTGATATTATAACTTTCTAGAACATAATGAAAAAACTATTCTAAAAGAAATTATTTTCATGTGTGCAATCAGATTTGAGTTTATAATAGTAACTAAGAAGGTTAAAGTTTCTTTGAAAATCAATTATTTACTTCATAATTAAAAAATGATTACAAATAAAAAGGTGAGAAATTCTTTCCATAAAATTGAACAAAGAAATAAATATCAAAAGATGTTATCTATATGCTCTAGAGAAATGAGGGTACAAGTCCCTAGAGTGAGACCTGCTTTCTTGTTGCAATTGATTTTTTCCCTCTGGTGCAGATAGAATTTTCATCTCAAAACAGTCCCTGATGATCATTTTGGAGAGTTTTATTGACTCAGTCCTCTGAAGAGTCATAAACACCTTAGTTGGCTTCTTGGAATATAGATAATTGTAGCTCCTCAAGAGAATCTTTTTGAATAAGATGTTGTCCAAATACCTTGTAATTATGATGAAGTAAAAATCCCATATATATATATATGAGTGTGTGTATATATATATATATATATATAATTAAGAATGCAAACATAATTTTAATACTATTAATAAGATATGCAGACAGAGTAAAGTGTTTCTCAATAACTCAGAATCATAAACAACAGAAAATGATTTTAATAACAATCATGTTTTAAGAATATAGTATCTATTAGTATTATTTTACATGCATACACTGTACCTTTATAAAAACTGAATTAATTTGTGATTAAAATAAAAGTTGCAATTCCTTCCTAAACATCTCTGAACATCCCTGGTTCAGGAAAAGGAAAGTAACTCACCTGAAATTTTCCTGGCCTTCAAAACTCTATAATAGAACTCTAACTTAACAATCAGATAATAGGAAGCATTTTCTTAGCAATTTTATTATAATATCTTAATGTATATGATGGAATTATTTTTACCAATCTACATTTTCAATTATGTACCTACGCCAAATGGGCCAGTGCAATACAAGTATATTTAAATGATACTTGGCTGCAATAAAACTCACCAAGGTTTTAATTTTTGACTCTTTTAAACTATTATGAGAAAGAAAAACACAATATTAAACTTTAAAGAGTTATCTGCACATTTTATGTATCTCTAACAACCTAATTTGGGGGTGAATCTAATTATTTCTCTACTCAGAGTGATTTTAGAAAATGGAAATATTTTTCTCATTTTCTTGATATAGTAACATAGATGATTCTTTAAAACATGACAAAATTATTTCAACCTTTAACTGGTAGATAATTTGATTAAGAATATGACAACATTTTCCCCAGAAAATTATTCATCCTAGGAATTAAAATACCTATGAAAAAGAATCCATTGTTAAGGTCAATTGTTAAGAAGTATTTCTCCTTGTCTTTTTTAACATGAAAATCAAAATTATTTTGCTTTGATAATTCAAAGTAAGTGCAAAACAGTAATTTCAAAATATACCCAGATAGGTTTTTTTTGCCTCTATATGAGAAAATTTTAAATTATAAGCAAGTATTTCACCAGTCACTTGGATTTTCCATGTACTAAAGCAAACAGTGAATGTTTTCTGGGCATAAAAGGCCAATTACACATCTAAATTTGTTTAGTAAATAATTATGTAATTCAATCAAAAAGCAGTTATTTAGAAAAGGAGTCTTATAATTCAATCAAGGAACAACTAGCCAAATATGTTTCAAGGAAATACATCAAGCAACATTTTCCAGCCACTTTATGTAGTGGATAGAGACATTTACACATTCCAATGACTACAGCAGTGATAGAGATTGACATACCCAATTGACATTTTGGTGGCTGTCAAGAGTCTGGTTCATATCTGAATGGATAAAGGAGAAAATTGATATTGCTATATGTCACTAAAAAGGACTAGTGGAATTAGCATTTTACCAATGGAAGACGTGGGTAGACACCAGTGCAAAAGTACAGTCAACAACATAAAGAACAATATGGCACCATCAGAACCTAGTGGTGCTACATCAGCAAGACTTGAACATCCCAAAACAGAAGCAGAAAAATAGACCTTAAAATGACTTTAAGAAGATGATAGAAGCTTTTAAAGAGTAACTGAAAACTACCCTTAAAGAATTCAAAGAAAAGACAAACAAAATATTTGAAGAAATTAATAAATCCCTTTAAGAAAGTCAAAAAAAAAGCAATTAAACAGGTTGATGAAAAAGTCCAAGATTTGAAAGCTGAAATAGAGGCAATAAAGAAGACACAAACTGAGGGAAGGCTGGTAATGGAAAATCTGAGTAAATGGACAGGAACTACAGATGTAAGCATAACCAACAGAATGCTAGAGATGAAAGAGAGAATCTCTGGTGTTGAAGATACAATAGAGGAAATAGATTCATCAGTCAAAGAAAACACTAAAGCAAAAAACATCATAACACAAAACCTCCAGGAAATTTGGTACACCATGAAAAGACCAACCTAAGAATAATAGGGACAGAACAAGGAGAAGAATACCTACTCAAAGGCACAGAAAATATATTCAACAAAATCATAGAGGAAAACTTTCCCAACTTAAAGAAGGAAATGCATATGAAAGTACAAGAAGCTTGCAGAATACCAAATAGACTGGATCAAAAAAAAAAAAAAGACCCCTTGCCACATAATAATAAAACCATTAAACATACAGAATAAAGAAAAATGTTAAGAGCTTCAAAGGAAAATGGCCAAGTAACATATAACGGCAGATCCATCAGAATAACACCTGATTTCTCAATGGAGACTCTGAAAGCCAGAAGGTCCTGGACAGGTGTTATGCAGACAGTAAGAGATCATGGATGCCAACACAGACTGTTATATCCAGAAAACTCTCAATCATCATAGGTGGAATAAACAAAATATTCCATGATAAAACTAGATTTAAACAATACCTATCCACAAATTCAGCCCTACAGAAAGCACTAGAAGGAAAAATGCAACCTAAGGCAGTTAGATATACCCATGAAAACACAAGATATAGATATTCACAAACCAACAAATACCAAAGAAGGGAAACACAGAATACTACCAACAACACCAACAACAAAGTAACAGGAATTAACAATCACTGGTCATTAATATCAATTAACATCAATGGTCTCAATTTGCCTATAAAAAGACACAGGCTGACAGGATGGATACACAAACAGGATCCATCCTTCTGCTGCATACAAGAAACACACCTCAACTTTAAAGACAGATACTACCTCAGAGTAAAAGGCTGGGAAATGACTTTCCAATCAAATGGACTTAAGAAGAAAGCTGGTGTAGCTATTCTAATATCTAACAAAATAGACTTCAAACTATAATCAAAAGAGATCCAGAAGGAAAATACACATTCATCACTGGAAAAATGCACCAAAATGAAGTCTCAATTCTGAACATTTATGCCCCCAATACAAGGGCAAACACATATATGAAAGAAACATTACTAAATCTTAAGTGATCCATCATAACCCACACACTAGTAGTGGGAGACTTCAACTCCCTACTCTCACCAAAGGACAGGTCTGCTAGACAGCAACTTAACAGAGAAATGAGGGATCTACAGGTGTTATAGCTCAAAAAGATTAATTAGATATCTACAGAACATTCCACCCTAACACAAACGAATATACCTTTTTCTCAGCACCCCAGAGTACCTTCTCTAAAATCAACCACGTATTCAGTCAAAAATTAAATCTCAACAGATACAAAAATATTGGAATAACCTCCTGTATTTTATCAGAACACAATTGCTTAAAGTTAGATTTCAACAGCAACAAAATTAAAGAAATCCTACAATCTCATGGAAACTGAATAATGTTCATCAGAATCACCAATGAGTCAAGGAAGAAATAATGAAAGAAATTAAAGACTTCCTAGAATTCAATAAAAATGAATGTACAATATACTTAAACTTATGGGACATTAGGAAAGTAGTGCTAGGAAGAAAATTCATAGCATTAAATGCCCACATAAAGGAACTAGAGAATAGAGAATTAACAGTATACCTGAAAGCTCTAGAACAAAAAGAAGCAAACTCACCCAGGGGGATAGATGCCAGGAAATACTGAAATTGAAGGCTGAAATCAATAAAAATAGAAACAAAGTGAACAAAACAATGAATGAAAGAAACAAAGAGTTGAGTATTTGAGATTTTTTGAGAAAATCAGCAAGATAGACAAGCCCTTATCAAAACTAACCAAAAAGAGGAGAGAGAACTTCCAAATTAACAAAATCAGAAATGAAAAGGGAGACATAACAACAGACAATGAAGAAATCCAGAGAATCGACAGGTCATACTTCAAAATCATGTACTCCGCAAAATTGGAAAACCTAAAAGAAATCAACAAGTTTCTGGATAGGAACCACATACCAAAGTTAAATCAAGACTATATAAACAGATTAAATAGACCAATAAACCCTAAGGAAATAGAAACAGTCATTAAAAGTCTCCCAACCAAAACAAGACCAGGACCAGATGGGTTCAGCACAGAATTCTACCAGATTTTCAAAGAAGAGCTAATACCAATACTCTTCAAATTGTTCCACATAATGGAAACAGAAGGAGCATTACAAACTCCTTTTATTATGCTACAGTTACTCTGATACCCAAACCACACAAAGACACAAAGAAAGAGAATTACAGACCAATTTCCCTCATAAACACTGAGGCAAAAACTACTGAATAAAATACTGGCAAACTGAATCCAAGAACACATCAAAAAACTTATCCACCATGACCAAGTGGCTTCTTCCCGGAGATGCAAGGGTGGTCCAACATATGAAAATCTGTCAATGTAATACACCATACAACCAAACTTAAAAAGAAAAATAAAACATGATCATCTCATTAGATGTTGAAAAAGGCTTTGAAAAACCCCAACACACCTTCATGATAAAGATCTTGGAGAGATCAGAAATACAAGGAACAAACCTAAATGTAATAAGGGCAATTTACAGGAAACAAACAGCCAACATCAAATTAAATGGAGAGAAACACAAAGCGATTCTACTAAAGTCAGGAACAAGACAAAGCTGTCCACTCTCCCCATACTTATTAAATATAGTACTCAAAGTTCTACCTAAAGCAATAAGACAACAAAAATTGGAAGAAGTCAAACTTTCACTATTTTCAGATGATATGATAGTATATATAAATGACCCTAAAATTCTACCAGGGAACTCCTACAGCTGATAAACTCCTTCATTAATGTGGCAGGATACAAGATTAACTCAAAAATATCAGTAGCTCTCCTATATACAAATGATAAACAGAATGAGGAAGAAATCAGGGAAACATCAACCATTACAATAGCCAAAAATTACATAGAATACCTTGGAGTAACTATAACTAAGCAAGTTAAAGACCTGTATGACAAGAACTTTAAGTCTCTGAAGAAAGAAATTAAATAAGTTATCAGAAAATGGAAAGATCTCCCATGCTCATGGATAGGCAGGATTAACATAGTAAAAGTGACAATCTTACCAAAAGCAATCTACAGATTCAATACAATCCCAACACAATTCTTCACAGAACAAGAAAGAACAATATTCAACTTCATATGGAAAAAAAAAACAGGATAGCTAAAACAATCCTGTACAATACAGGAAAATCCAGAGGCGTCATCATCCCTGACCTTAAGGTCTACTATATAGCTATAGTAATTAAAAATTGGCAATACCCATGCACAAAACTCAAGTCCAAGTGGATCAAAGACATCAGCATAAACCCAGTTACACTGAATCTGACAGAAAAGAAAGTAGGAAGTAGCCTTGAACACATTGGGACAGAAGACCACTACTTAATATAACACCAGTAGCACAGTCACTGAGAGCAAAAAATTAATAAATGGGACCTTCTGAAACTGAGAAGCTTCTGTAAGGTAATCAGATTAGTGAATTAATGAATACCCTATCATCATAGAGCCTTCATCCAGTAACTGATGGAAGCTGATGCAGAGATCCACAGCCAAACACCAGGCCGAGATCCAGGAGTCCAGTCGAAGAGGGATTCTATGAGTAAGGGACATCAAGATTGTGATGGGGAAACCTACAGAGACAACCAAATCAAACTAGTGGGAACTCATGAACTTTAGACCAACGTCTGTGGAGCCTCCATGGGACTGGACTAGGCCTTCTGCATAAGCAAGACAGTTGTGTAGCTCTAGGGACCCCCTGTCAGTAGGATCAGGATCGATCCTGATCCCTGGTGCACAAGTTGCTTTTTGGAGCCCACTACCTATGGTGAGACACCTTGCACAGCCTTGATGCAGGGGGAGAGGCTTGGACCTGCCTCAACTGAATGTACCAGGCTCTGATGACTACCCATGGGAGGCCTTACCTTGTCTGAGGAAGAAATGGAGGGGGGTGGATGGGTTGGGGTGGAAGACTGGAGGTAGAGGAGGGAAGATAGGGGGATCTGTGGTTGGTATGTAAAATGAATAAAAACTTTCTTAATTAAAAACATAAATAAAACCTTTAAAAAGTAGGATATAAACACAGGCAAAGATTTCCATTTGAATCCCTAATGAATATCCCATAATGAAATTATGAATATTCCATAATGAAATGAATATTCCATAATGAATATTCCATAATGAATCCATTGATTTGAAGTATGCCCAAATATACTTTGTATTTTATAATATCTTATTTTAAGATACAATGAATTAAACAATTCAGACTCTATAACTTTATGTAATTGTGAGTCTATAAGCACTCTTTGTTTGAAATATACTTAAAAAATCTATGGTAAGACATTTATATCTTGCATATGTGGTGATATTCCCTTGAGAAAAAATAATATGGGTAACATAATTAAGATTGAATATGAGATCCCACTCTGCTCTAGTAAAGGGAGATGACTTCCTTTTCATTACTCTAGATTTTTGTTGTTGTGGCATTGTTATAGTTCTTTAAAGGCAAGTTTCTATTGGCAACTGCAATAATTAAATGTATAGATGCTAAGAACCACAGCCCAGCAATGATGAGAACAATTAATGAATTTGAGTCATTGGTATATTATTTGTTGTATTCATTGATATTATAGTATTCTGGTCTGTTTTAATGTTTTATATTTCAAGTAGATATTTGACATCTGTGTAATAGCTGTTAACTATAATGAGAGATCATATTCTTACATAAAGTCCTGCGTCAAGAAAGCTCAAGATATTGGGGAAAACAAAAACAAAACCAAAAAAAGAAATCCTGAAAACCAGTGTCTCAAGGATTTATTCAACCTTGAGCTCAACTCAGAACGACTGTTCTTTGAAGACATTAAGCATCAAAATACATATAATGTGCCTAGGAAGATGGCTGAGTAAACTACTTGTCACACAATGTAAGGACTTGAATTAAAATCCTCAGAACCCATGTAAAGGCTACACATGTCTGTGAACTCATATGAAGAGATAAAAGGTGAAAAGGAATGTGGCAACAGGAGATTCCTCAGATATTTAAAGGTCAGCTAGTGTGGTGGTAGCCTAAAACCTCATATTTTCTCATCCAGAGAGTGGTACAAGTTCACCTTATAAGGTCATAGGAAGTCCAGCCCAGGATGTTTCAGCAGTCAGATAAGCATCATCCTGTTACTGTAGCATTGGAGTGAGATGCATGATCTTATCAATTGCTATGTGCATTTGCTATGAGGGAAAGAAAGACAAAACTCCTAATCTACATCTCCAGGTTAGGGAACTTCCTTCCTTTGCATTCAGTCTATAAGTTTCTCTCTTCAGCCTTCTGAGTCATATATCACCACCAAAGCTTGACTGAATTGTTCTTCAGTATTTACGTTTGAAGCCTATATGAACTTCTATTATGTCACTTTACCCTGTTTCTTGTTGCTCTCATTTATTCACTTCACAAATTCCTGGGAAATGTCCTGAGTAGGGGCTGGTTTCCTGGTGATACACATTGTCAGGACATTAGGCTACAATATCTTAAATTTTGTCTTCTTTATTGTGAGTGAATTTTTATCAATTTTAGCCTACAAAACATTTCATTATGACATTTGAACAGACATAAATCGCTCTATTTTGCTCATATATTATCCCACCCAGTCATCATCAATGCTTCTACCTAACATATGTCCCTTTCTTTCTATGTTTTTATGATAAAGAGATACCACATATGAGAGACAATGTGGCATTTTATTTTGTCTCTTGACTTTACCCTTTCTTCTTCCCCTCACACATCCTTCTAATTTATTAAAGCATCCTTATGAGATGTTCTTCATAGCTCTGCCTGAAATTTCTATGGTTGACAGTGACATATAGTCAGAACTTTCCAAAGTCAATTAAATGCATTTATTGTTGTCTCTGATACGTTTATTTACCAAAAGTGCTGCTAAATACCCCCTCGAAAGGAACTGGGCATGACTTTGCTGTGCTGTGGCCTACTGTGCTATTATATCTTCACTCAGAATGTAGGTATCCCTTTGCTAAAGGTGTTTTTTGACATATTAATTGTACATAATGATTGGTTTCATTACTACTTTTTCATACCTAGGTATAATCTATTTCCACCAAATGTAAGTCCCATTTTCATTTCTTCTTCCCTTTCATTTCTTCTTAACTCTCTTCCTCTTCTTAACTAGACATCTTCTATCACAGTGCCCATTCCATAGCTGTCTTTCCTTACTTCTTTGGTAACCTAATGACTTTAATTAGGGTTGTTATTAGGAGTGTGGGTGAAGTGTTACAGAAGCATGGACTCCTTACTAATAAGAAAATGTTTCTTCTTTCCCCAGAAGCTATTGACTGCATTTATATCTTTATGCAGGGATGAGACCCATAATTTAGTTCTGTTAGAGCTTGTTTACATTCATGCCATAATCTGAATTCTTTGCACACATTCTTATCTATATTTAAAACATTTTTCTAAATGTGGACTCAAAGAAAATGTAAATTTTGAGTTCACTGTGACATCCTTGATGGAGCTATTTTCTATTTCAGGAAGGGACTATCAAGTTATAAATCACTGAGAGATTTATAAATCCTCCTAAGTAAACTAGCTTATTTACACCCAAACAAATGTCTTTTCTTGACTCTGCAATTGTTTAAACATGTAATTACTAAGTGAGAAAAGTTACTAGATCTTGCAAAATACAAATTCCCCCCATGTGTTTCACATTCCTTCAAGATATGTAACAGAGTTTATGCTTACATGTTCACTTTCAAAATAATGTAATACAGAACAAGATTTTAAAGCAATTTCTTCATGTGTGTCTGCATGTATATGCAAGTGCACTTGTGAGGGACTGTGTATACAGGTCAGAGAACAACTTGAGGGAGTTGGTAGTTGGTTTTCTTTATTTACCATGTGGGTACCAGGGATCAAAATCAAGCAAATTAGGCTTTAAGACAAGCACTTTTACCCACTGATCCAACTTATTGGCCTTGGATGATGGTTTTAAAATTGTCAAATTGCAAACAGAGGGTATTTCTTTACTAGATGTCACGATATATATGATACATAATAATTATATATATATAATTTTATATGCATATATAATTGTTGAAATACAGAATAATTGTAATGCTATTTTTCCCTCTAAATATATCGAAGTTTTAATCACATATTAATAAGTGTTTTTTAATAATTTTATGGATAAGTGATAAAATAGATGTTATTTGGTGATTGTAACACATGGGTTGGACTCATGAAATGTACAGTAGTTTCCTGGAAAGAATGGGAAACCAACAACATACGTGTAGACAAAATAACCAGACAAGGACAAAGTACTGGTTTTCAACTTTCTCTACATAACTAACATCAGCAGTCAGTCATAACATAAGCAGAACATTTACGAAAAATTTGTAAAGGGCCATGGGTAAATAGGAGCACTGTAGAAGTTGCACAAGGCACAGACATTTCAGTGGACATTGCCATTTTCTTTTTTATAGAATTTAACTTGTTTATTTTACATCCTGACCACAGTTTCCTGTGTACTCTCCTCCCATTCCCTGCTCCCATCCCCCCTGCCCAATCCATTCCTCCTCTTTTTCTGTTCATAAATGGGCAGGCCTCCCATGGGTATAAACAAAGTAAGACATTTAAAGTTGCAGAAGACTAAACACCTCCCCTTGTATTAAGGCTGGGCAAGGTAAGTCAATATGATAAATATGTTACCAAGAGCCAGCCAAAGAGTTAAGGACAGTCCCTTCTCCCAATGTTAAGAGTCACACAAGTAGACCAAGTTACACAATTGTCACTTATATGTAGAGGGCCTAGGTCAGTCCCATGCAGGCATCTTGGGTGTTGTTTCAGACTCTGTGACTTCCTATGAGTCCAGGTTAGTTGTTTGGTTTTTTTCTTATAAGATCCTCGAGCCCTCGGGCTCCTATAATCCTCCCTCCTTCTCTTTAGCAGGCTGCCCTGAGCTTGGTCTAATGTTTGGCTGTGGGTCTCTGCATCTGTTTCTATGAGTTACTGGATGAAAGTTCTCTGATGACAATGTGGGTAGTCACCACACTGATCACAGGAGATGGCCAATCCAGGCTATGCATCCCTTATCATTAAGAGTCTTAGCTGGGGCCTTCCTTGTAGATTTGTGTGAGTTTCCCTTCCACCTGACCTAGGATGCTACCCATTTCTCGTCATCTCTTATAGTACTCTCCCTTTCTAGCCACTCCCAATGCAGTTCCTCATGTTCCCATCCCCATCTGCCCCAAGTCCACTCAGGAGATCTCTTCTAGTTCCCCTTCCCAGCAAGATCCATAATCCCCCTCTTAGGCCCTCCCTATTACTTGACCTCTCTGTGTCTGTGAATTGTAGCATGATTATCCTTTACTTTACAGTTACTATGAACTTATGAGTGAGTACACACCATTTTTGTCTTTTTGGGCCTGGGTTATCTCACTCAGTATGATTTTTTCTAGTTCCATCCACTTTCCTTCAAATTTTCTAATGTCATTGTTTTTAATAGCTGAGTAATACTCCAGTGTGTAGATGAAAACAGACAGGTAGATCAATGGAATTGAATGAAAAACACAGACATAGATCCACACACCTATGGAGACCTGATTTTTTTTAAAAAGAAGCCAAAATTATACAAAAGAAAAAAAGAAAGCATCTTCAACAAATGGTGTTGGAATAACTGGATGTCAACATGTTGAAGAAATCAAATAGATCCCTATTAACCTACACAAAACTCAAGTCTAAAGATCAAAGAGCATAAATCTAGTTACACTGAACCAGATAGAAGATAAAGTGGGAAATAGCCTTCAATGAATTGGCACAGAAGACAATTGTTTGAACACAGTAGCACAGACACTAAGATTGATAATTAAAAATGGGACTGCCTGAAACTGAAAAACTTCTGTAAGGCAAAGGACACTGTTGATAGAACAAAACAACAGACCACAGCATAGGAAAATATTTTCACCAACTCCTCATCAGATATAGGTCTACTAGCCAAAATATATAAAGAACTCAAGAAACTTTCATCAATACACAAAATAATCCATTACAAAATGGAACTCAGATCTAAACAGAGTTCTCAACAGAAGAGTCTCAAATGGCAGAGAAACACTTAAAGAAATGTTCAACATTTGTATCCATCAGGAAAATGTAAATCAAAACTGCTATTAATTTCCATTTTACCTGTCAGAATGGACAAGATAAAAAAAAAAAAAAAAAAAAAAAAAAAAAAAAAAAAAAAAAAAAAAACACTGATGACAGCTCATGCTGGAGAGGATGTGGAGCAAGGGGAACAATCCTCCTTGCTGCTGAGAGAGTAAATTTATACAGCCATGTTGGAAATCAATATGGCAGTTTCTCAGAAAATTGGGAATCCATCTACCTCAAGACAACACTTTACCACTCCTGGGCATATACCCAAAGGATGCTCAATCATACCTAAAAGACACTTGCTCAGATATGTTCATAGCAGCTTTATTCATTACTGCAAGAACCTGAAAACAACCTAGATACCCCTTAACTTTTTAAACAATGGATAAAGGAAATGTGTTACATTGCCAGTTTTTTGCGCACTCTGATCCTATGAATAAGATTCTTTTTAATCACCTGGTACCATGAAGGAAACAGAGATTTAGCAACAATTAGGACAAAGTTGTAACCACTATCAAAATCCACAATAACATATTTCAGCCAGCTGATTTCTACTTCCTAATTGGTCCACAACTTTTAAAAACAACACCACCAGCTTAGACATCAAGTATTCAAATACATGAGCCTGTAGGGTACATTTAATACTCAAACAATAACACACAATGAATTTAAAACTTCTTATATAACAAAACATTTATATTGGTTATCATAAATACTTGAGATACTAACAGGTAATTAAAATTCGAATTGTGAAATAATTATTACTCAGCAGTAGTCAATTTATCAAATTTAAAAATAATAAAAAATATAAATTTGGCACTGTGAGAAGCTCAGATTATTCAAATAAGATTGCTAAATTATCAGGAGTCAAAGTGGATGATTGAAGAAATATCAAATATATGGCTTTTAATCTGGGTATGATCCAGATCTTTTTTTCCCCATAAAAATACAGATTTTTATTCAGTAGTTGATGATCATATGACACATGATTTTATATTTGTCCACTAATTACAATTCATGAAGTATAGTGTTACCTCCAATACAGCTACTTTCAACACAGTAACTGCTGCTCTCTACACACGTGCCAGGTCCACCTAAGTCAATTAAGGCACAAACGCTGTCACATACACCTGTATTTGTTCTGTGTGTATGTGATGGGGTTGGCACGATGATATCATCATGCCCGGTGCTCATATGTGGGCATATCTGCATGTGGACAGTCCCACCTGGAGCTCCGGGACAGAAAGCACAGACTCCTCCAAAGAAGATGACAGTTCATCTTCTTCATCTTGGGTGAGGTCATCAAAGTCCTCCTCCTCTTCTTCCTCAGGCCGGTCTTTCTCTCCTCCAGTGTCTGCTCCTGCCGGGGTCCCTACAGACTGACTGTCAGCAATGGCCGAGTCCTCAGCCTTCCCTGGAGGCCTGCTGAGCACCATCTCCTGCTCCACGGAGGACGGAGTGCCTTTGGGCAATCCTCTGCTTGCATCTCTCCTTGGACTCCCCTCCTCAGGCGGCTCTTGGGACATGGAAAGGGACGAAGCTGCTTGAGTCTCCTCTGTCTGCACGACTGTTTCTTTCCTCTGCTCTCTATCACTACTCAGCTTCTCCTGAGGGGAGCCACAGTCTAATTCCATAGAGTATTCTTCTTTCACTGTCTCACCAATGTCCTGCTTGGGTAAGGTACTGGACATTTCCTCCACACAATCCTCAGCTTCCATCTTGACCATTTCTTCTAAATCCTTCGATGTGGAGTTCAGAGATAAGTGGAGACTCAAAGGCAATGGCTCTAAAGCTTGCCCACCCTCTTCATTTTTCACACCTGTCCAGCCACAGGCACTGGATTCTGCAGATCCCTCCTCGCTTTCTGTTTTCACAATAGCCCAGCCACAGGCACTGGATTCTGCAGATCCCTCCTGGCTTTCTGTTTTCACAATAGCCCAGCCACAGGCACTGGATTCTGAAGATCCCTCCTGGCTTTCCGTTTTCACACCTGTCCAGCCCCAGGCACTGGATTCTGAAGATCCCTCCTGGCTTTCTGTTTTCACACCTGTCCAGCCACAGGCACTGGATTCTGAAGATCCCTCCTGGCTTTCTATTTTCACTCCTGTCCAGACACAGGCACTGGATTCTGAAGATGTTTCTTGGCTTTCCGTTTTCACACCTGTCCAGACACAGGCACTCGATTCTGAGGATGTTCCTTGGCCTTCTGTTTTCACAATAGTCCAGACACAGGCACTCGATTCTGAGGATGTTCCTTGGCTTTCCATACCTGATGAAGAACACCATGGCCTAGGATCCTCTTTGGAGAAGACAGTAGCACAGACAGGAGTTAGTTCCTGGGAATTTGACGTGGAGTTGGGGTTTTGAGGAGCATTTTTCCCTTCAGCAATCTCCAAGTTCACTTGGACCTTATCTTCAGGAATAGATGGTACAGGAAGTGTCAGAGGATTGCTCGAAACAATTAAGGGGGAGATGGAGGAGGCCACGAGGGGTTGTTTTAACGGACAGGGGAAGGAAGTAGGATTAACAAGGAGAGTGGTGATGGGAATGGTCTGGGGATTTGGGGCCACGGCTGCATTAACAGGCTGGATCACATTACATCCACTGGGTAGGCTTACCACCTTCACTGTGGTGACAGGAACGGTGAAGATGACAGGTGTAGGGTGAATGATGGGGGCAGGTTTCACACAGGGAGAAACCTTGGTTCCTTTTCTTCTTGTAGGCTTCCGCCTCACATATGGCTTTTGAAATTTCGATGGGGCAAGTGAGGGTAGCATTATCTTGGGTGCAGAGGAAGAAGGCAGTGGTGACTGAGACTCAGACAGGGGGAAGCTGGTCCTGGCGTCAGGACCAGAGGGCATAGTAGGCAGTGCTGCAGAAGACTCAAAACTATGTTCTCCGCTGACCGCCACTGAAGGGAAACCTGGAAGTGGCTGTAAGACAGTGGCTGGCTGGATCAGATGAGGAATCTGGACCACTATGTTTCCTGGGAGGACTTCTGATTGACTTGACCAGGTTGGTATTTTCCCTGTGTTGAACCCAGGCTGAACACAGGGGCTGGGTTGGATAAGAAGGGGATTCTGAACCAATGGCCGGTTCAATCGCAAAGCCTTTCTGGTGAAACACTTGGAATCTGGCCTCAACTTGAGGACTACGCCCTTGGGCATCAGCAGTGGGTATCGAGTTTCACTCCCCAATTCAGGGCAGGCTTTCTCTAAGTACTGATCTGTGCCAGCTTCTGTGGCTCTGGTCACATTTGCTCCTTCTGCAACGCCTTCAGCTGTGTTCCGAAGTTCATCCCGAATGGACTGTAGACTGGCCTTTAACCAGAATGGGAGCCGGTGTTCCTCCTTCTCTACGGGAGGCTTCCACTGCTGTGGCTGGGTCTCTTCACAGCACCTCACCAGAACCGGCAACTGTTTGGTCTTCTTATAAAATTTAATCACGTTGTTAGGAGCTCTGTTCTGGTTGAGGTTCTTGATTCTCACCGTCAGCTGGTGAGCAGTCTTACAAGTTACAAGGTACTTGCTGATTAGAGGTTTAGGAAACTCCGTGCCTTCGAAGTGCTTCAGTTCTAAAGCTAACAGATTATCCTCAGCCTTGGTAAAGATGATCTTATCCCGAGGATTATTTGCCTTCAGTGAACATATTGGAAGAAGCTCTGGATACATGAAAACCTTGTTTGTGGCCAGGATCCAAGCAACTTGCTTTGGAAAACAGGGAAATTCACTGGCAGTCTTGTTGACCATTTTATGAGGACTGCAGTCAACGCTGACATGTGTGAAGTCTTCAATGAGCTGCATAGCTCCCATACAGTTACAGGGTTGGAACAGGGTCTGAAACTTGGGGTTGAACTGCTGGTGAAGGGTGATGGAGTTCTCTGCAAAGGTTCCCAGCTCTTTCAGAAATACTCTGCTGGTGCTGGCCTCGGAGCTGAGGTTGGGGTTGGAGGTGCTGAGAAGGTAGATTTGTGTCAAGAGCTGAACATGCTGCTGCATCTGCTGTTGAAGCCTGCTCCTCTGTGCTGCGTCTAGAATCAGCGTCTGAAGGACTGGCTCCTTCTGAGTTTTAAGCCTCTCCACTTCAGGCTGTGGTTTGGAGGAAGATTTTTTCATTTTCAGTTGTTCAAGCAGCGCTTTCACTGTCCGGTGTCTTTCATTTAGCAAGTTGGCCAATGGTTCCTCAAAACGTAGGGTTTATGGGGTGTTGAAGTCTGGTCGAGACTCTGGAACACGCTCCTCTTCCTCAGGGCCATCTTCTTCCATACTGGAGAGTTCCATTTCATCTTGGAAAGTTTCAAACAGCTCCTCCATCAGCCTGTTTACTTCTTTTTTAGTGATTCTCACTGCACGGTCAATACGGAAATCCTCTGTGTCTGGTTCGTCAAGATCTTCCAGGAAGTTATATTCTGGATCATCATCATCATCCGCTTCATCCTCGTTCTCCACGTCATCATTTAAGAGGCCCCCCAGCCACACCTTCCAGTCCTCATCATTAGCTGTATTCGGGTCATACATATCAGGGTGATATCTGGAGCCTGAAGTTCAGCTTCTAGTTGGCCCAGAGGAACATCTTTCAGGGGCATCTTAGACCGAGTTCGGAAAGCAATGAGACTGTCCTCCATGGGCTGGAAAGAATCCATGCAGACAGGACTAGAAGCCAGCTCCTCATCTACTGCATTTAACTTCTCCACGAAAGCGCTATCCCTGGTCTGCTTCGGTTTTGGAGGCGGTGGGGGCCCCATGGGCACTACTTCAGCACTGATGTGCCTCACAGCAGGTGTGGTGACTTTCTCAACCTCTGACAACATGCCACTCTCCTCGTCTGTCTCAGCCACTTCAGAAGAAGCTCGCAGTCTGGATCTCTTCACTCCACATGGAGACGAAGCAGTGCTTTCAACATCACTTTCCAATAAGCTCTCTTCAGCCATCTCATCTTCCTCTTCTTCATCTGGCTGGTACTCTTCATCTGAGGAATCATCTTCTTCAAGGTGAATATCCACAAACTGTGGAGGCTGCTTAATTTCATTGACCTTCTTAATTGGTGAGATATTCCAAGTTGGAATGACCACTCCTTTCTCCACCACTTCCTTCAGCTTAGAGCGCATCATCTTAGGCTCAAACAACGGCATGTCTTCCGTCTCACTGATGGCAGCTTTCATCATGGTTACAACATGTTCATTTGTGATGACTTCGTGCAGGATGTTCCGTACATTGACTGCTGTCAGATTGTACTGCTTAGCACCATCCTCTAAGGTACGATCAAGCATGTCATCCAGTTTCAGGTCATGTGCCACTGTCCCTTGTTCATGGCCCTTTCCATCTCGTTTCCTCTTGGTACCTCCTTCTGCCTTGACTTCTTCACCAGGCTCTCCTGAAGGAGGTTCCACTATGACAGGATGATCCCCTCGATCTTCTCTGGTAATCAGCCCAGGCTGGAAGGCAGTTTTCTTCGCTTTCTTTGAGCCCGTGGCCGGGAGTCTCCCTTTATCGATGTGTACAGCAAGGGAATGAAAAGACTCCAAGGAAGGAAGGGTGATTTCCTGAGGGATGGCTAGGTCAACAGCTTCCAAAACCGGTAAGTTTCCATGCTGGGTGAGCATCTTAGAGCTTAGAGACAGATCCTCCATGCTGGGCTGGTTTTCTACCTCCTGCATGGAGTGTAGCTAGGGGCACACTACACTCTCATGACCTGGACCCCAGGACAGTGACTCTGACCCGAAGTCTTTAAGCTGGTTGGACTCTGGCTTCATAGCTGACTCTAGGTCTAAATCATCTCCTTCCTGGTCATCTCCCTGCTGCACAGACTCTGTCACTGTAGCTCTTCTCTTTTTACAGGGCAACATTTTACAAGTCCCACTTCTGTTCCATCCGCGCACCCAGCCTCGGAGCAGACACCCCTCATCCTGGCCAGCCTCCGCCCCGGAGTCCCAGGTTTAACGCGCCTCTTCCTGCCCCACCGCACACTACACAGTACCCATGATCCAGATCTTAAGAGGCTGAGGCAATAGGATTGAATTTGAAACTAGATAAGAATACATAGAATGACTCAAACAAACACACAAAACAAGAAGGATTGGAGGAAGAATTGTATACAGCTAGTGCAAGTGTGGTGGCACATATCTAGACTCCTAAAATTTGCTTCAGTGATGGCTACACAGTCAATTCAAGGCCAGTCTCAGCCAGATGATATCAAAACAATAAGGAGTGGGAATAAAACTGATTGGTAGAGGTTTTGTCTATCATGTCCTGGGTTCAACCCCAGCACTGGAATAAAATAGGATGCACATAGCCTTTGGATGATACTTCCACTGACTCATGTAAGAAAAGAAACTGGTTGGAGGAAGTACCAACTTTTCCTGTTCCACCTTACTTATGAACCAGCACAGCTGAAGTAGATCTTCGAGGTCAGTACAGCCTTTAGGGTCATCACTGCTGAAGTGCCCAAACAACCCTCTGATAGCTTTCTGATGAGAAAATAATAGTGGATCCCAAGTGAAAATACAAGCAAATGTGTTCTTTGTTTCCCCATGTGAAAGATACAAATAGATATAGATATAAATATTAGATATTAGATATAAATGTTGAAGATACATTTTATTCTATAACTACTGACAATAAATAGTTCACATACCATTTGTGTCATAACTGAACTTCTTAAAGTGAGAAAGAGAGAGAAGAAGCATTTGGAGGCTTGGTTGAGTCAGAAAAGTGGAAAAAATCACAATGGGCTGGTCAGCGTTAAGTATGATTAGGCTAGCTGTGTCTGCTAGCTGGTAGTTCACAAAGCTAGGATTCTATCTTCCCACAGAGACTGGAAGACAGAAGTATTATCCTTCTTGATGATTCCGTTTCAAAGGAAAGGCTCTCAAGTATTTGAGAGAGATGTTTCTGAGTTGCAAGAGGCATTTCTTCACAGTTGTAAGAACTTTTTAGTAAATGCACTGAGAAATTGGAATCTGGTGCCTGTCATCATGTGTTGGCTAGAACAAATAGTCCATTTACTTTCTGCACTGAATTTTCTCAGGCAGAAATTTTAATGGTTATCTGGGGTCAGAGTGAGGATACAGCGTATGCTGTTAGAAGTAATATGAAAGTTTGGTCAAGTCTCAGAGTGCAAGAGTTTGGAGAGAGCTGACCAGCAAATCTAATGTCTCATGCCTACATACAGCAGAAAGGAATCTATCAAAAACTCAGCCAAAGGTCTCAGATAAATGGTGCTAGAAATAAAGATACTGAATGTAGGAATGCAAATATAGATAAAAAAGTATGTGATACTTGGAAAGACCAAATTATTGAGTGTAAGCACCTTCAGAGATAGCAATGTCTTACCTGTGCCCTAAACGTAAATTAGGGAGGACTGTTTTCACATGGAATAATGCCAATTAAACCTTTCATAATTCTCTATGGTCAGGCCTAAAACAAAGCAAAAAACTCACATACCAGATTTAAAACAATACTCTAATTCATTAAGAAGTAAAAAATATAAGAGTCATTTAAACAGGTACAAAAATTCTTCATAAAGTATATTCAAGGAAGTGAAACTTCTCTGACAATTAAACTTCAGTGATAAGTGCATATATTAAAAAACAGGTTTCCGGCCGGGCGTTGGTGGCGCACGCCTTTAATCCCAGCACTCGGGAGGCAGAGGCAGGCGGATCTCTGTGAGTTCGAGACCAGCCTGGGCTACCAAGTGAGCTCCAGGAAAGGCGCAAAACTATACAGAGAAACCCTGTCTCGAAAAACCAAAAAAAAAAAAAAAAAAAAAAAAAAAAAAAAAAAAAAAACCCAGGTTTCCAGTACATACATTGTGTGACTAAAACAATTTTTATAAAAACTAAGAGTTTGATTATGTATACAATCTTGAAAGTATGGAACACACAAATATACAAGTTTGAAAAAGTTAACATATAGGGAAGTACACTCTCAGAATAGCATGTACTCATTTCACAACATCTGCTGTATCCAGGGAGGGAAGTGGGGAAACAAGACTGGCAGGAACAATGCTTATTTCCAGATGTTCTGACATTTTGTTTAGTTTGAAATAAACATGACAACAGAAACATTTGCTAACATTGGGTGGTAGAAAATTCTGGGTTACCTTGTTTGCTGTGTTTCTAATAATGTTAAAGATGTTTCTAGAGGTAGCTGACTGTGTCTGAATGTGTATAAAGTATGAATAATAAACTGTAGGGTAAAATTTCATTTCCAAAAATGAGGTAGTAAGATGTTCCATGTGGAAAATGTATTTATAATCAAAATATTTGGGAGTAGAGAACTTGCCTCACAATTTTTTTGGCTACAGTACAAGAGCAACTTGCTTTTAATTTGGAGTCTTGATTGTTTATTTTTACACTCTGCAGGCTTTACCTCATAGAATTACTATTCTGATAGTCAGGAAAGGATGGAAAACTTCTTTAAAATGTATTTAAAAATCTATTACACCAAGACACATATTATGTCTTTGAAGACACATTCCAATCTTAGTTTTCTCCAACATATTCCAAAAACCTATTAATGAAACAATACTGAATTTAGTGCTTGCTTTGATAAAAGTTACCACATTCTTGGAGATGTGAGTAATGACTGGAGTGAGAGGACAAGATCACATGTTTATAAATTATGAGGGTTTCCTCAGTGTGAGAGCATTCCGGGACTTGATTCATATTATGTTAATAGTTATGAATTAGTAGATAGAAAAGTGCAACATTTTGATGTTAGAAATAAGATAATATTTGATATCACCTCTGATAAAATTAGTAAGTTTCTAAATGTGTTAAAGAAAATTGTGGGAAAACAGGTTTTTGTAACTTCTATCTACATGGAACAGAAGTAGAATAATAATATCATGTTTGTGTTATTAACTCAATAGTATGCTTATGTTAATGCTGCCAATAATCTGTGTTTTGTTTTATATTATAGTGTGGTACAATCTCCAAGTTGCTTCTACCACATATTCTGGTTAGATTGAAATCTAGTAAAGAATTTTAATGATCTGTAAGATAAGTTCTATTATTTAAATCTTATAATTAAATTTATATTTCTGAATGTAAACAGCATTTTGTTCCAAAATTCATTCTTTAAACAAACCATTATAAAAAATTTCCATTGACATGTTATCAATATTTAAGTATTTGTTTCTATTTTACTAAACTCTCCCTTTTAATGCTATTGAAGATGTTTGGAAACAAAGACAAAGGAAAAATGAAAAAATAATATTCCATGAGTCACAATTGCAAACTTTTAATGATCATTACTTTTTGTGTCTCTGAATTCAGCTTTGACTTTTTCAGTAACATGTGTGAGTGAGCTCATGAAGTCTAGGCTTTCTGGGCCTGGACTAGTTCATTTGGCAAAATGTTACCCTGGCTCATTCATGCTTTTACAATTATTAAGTTTTTTCTTGACACTGAACAGTTCATTGTGATGCATATCACATTTTTCAGTGACACCATGAAAGGCACTTAGGTTGTTTCTAGATCTGGTTTATTTGAAATGATGTTTGGAATGAGTAGAGATTTCTCTGGCATAAAAATTCATTTCCTTTGAATACACAAATAGTTATAAGACTGTTAAATCACAGATGTCCAAATTATACAATATACCATTTTTTGGCTTTTACCTTTTATTCAATGCCAAAATCATGCTTCATCTATTGCTAAAAGTTTTGTGTATAAGTTTGTGAAACATTCACAAGTTTGTTAATATTGTATAAAATGTTTATTCAATGAAGAAACATATGTTTCCCCTTTGAAAATCCTCTTAAAAGTCATGTGATAGGGTCAAAAGCATGACTGAGCAAGTAAAGGTGCTTGTCACTGGGCCTGAAAATCTGAGTTCAAACCCCGTAACTTACATGGTAGAAGGGAAAATTGAAATCCCACAGGTTGTTTTCTAACCTCCATACATGTGTCATGGCACCTGGATATGAATGAGCACAAAACAAAACAAAACAAAAAATGTAACAATAACAGCAACAACAATAAAGCAGACAAAAGAATCTAATTATACTACTGTACTTTGTCCTCCACTTTATTTTACTATTTTAGGTCTCATCATAATTTTCTTCCATTAACAAAAAAGACCTTTAAAATATTAGACAGTCACAATATTTTATATTGTCCACTTTCTCATACTCTTATTGGACAAAGAACAGCATTGTCAAGTATTTCTATGCACCTAATAAGTTTGAATTGTTTGCTTGATGTCTTTCAAAGATCAGTGTACACATTTGTAGGGATGAATCTCTTTTAAGGTACTGTAAATTGATAACTTTAAGAGATGGAACTAAACACATAGATAGTTAATAAAGCCTAATTCTAAGTGAAGATTTGTTGGTCTAAAACTATTGGAAAAATATAGTCATATATTAAACTGGTTTATCAAGGGCATGCATATTGAAATCTATTCTTTACTAATAAAATTTGTCAAGAATTTCAATTTACTGCAGCTCTTCTTAATAGCTGAAGTCACATAAACTCTCCCTACCTGTTCCATTATTTGTAGATTGGAGATGATAATAGTTCTAAATTTAATGCAATGCATTTCAATAGCCTGGATTTGGTAACCATTTTAAAACTGTGTATGTGATAATATGTATACAAATACATACCATCTAGCATGTTTGTTTGTTTTTTTGAAGAACATATAATGATCTTGAATGTTAACATTACCTTACTTTCAACAGATTTTTAATTTTTTGTGCATAGGAGTGTTCCACTATATGTAAGTCTATCTACCATATGCATGACTGGTCCCGGAGGAGGACAGAAGAGAGCATCAGATCCCATGGAACTGGAGTTACAGATGGCTGTGAACTATCAGATAAGTGCTGGAAACTGAGCCCCAGTACTCTGGAAGAGTACTCAGTGCTCTTAACAACTGAATCATCTCTCCAGCTTTTCGATTAGATGTTTGTCTTGACAGAAAGATTGATTTTTCTTTCAACTTATGAAAGAAATATTTTTTTCAAAATATTCTTAAAACAAATATTTTATAATTATGAGTAAGAAAGATTTATGTTTCTGTATATCAGTGGTTCTTAACTTTCCTAATTAGGTGATCCTTTTTAGTACAGTTCCTCATGTTGTGGCAACTCACAACCGTAAAATTTTTAGCGTTGCTATTTTATAATAAGTTTGCCACTGTTATGAATCATAATGTAAATATCTATGTTTTCAGTGGTCTTAGGCAACCCATGTGAAAAGTAAGTTCTAACACAATATAGCACTAAGATCTGGGAACCAAACTTTTAAGAAAAGGAAAAAATGAGGGACCTACAGCCAAAGCATAACACTTTAAATCAATGAACATGGCACAACTGACCCTAGGGTTGGACAATTCTAAGCCTTGGTTATGCTCTCAACAAATGATAAGTGCCCAGAAATATTTTTGTCTAAGAGAAACTATTTAATATGTACTGTTTCTGTTGAAAACAGAACATACACACATATTTTATAAACAAGTCCTTGAAATCAACCTCAGATCAAAATATACATGTTTGGTGAATCAGATTTCATAGAATTGTATATGTAGTTTAGATAACTCCCAAATCTCTTTGATAATTGATGGGGAATTCATAAGTAAATTTCAGTTAGTATTTAAATTAGAAAACACAGATCTCTTAAAACTTGTATCAAGTGAATTTTGTTAACATGTCTATGCCAAGGTGAAATAATGGTTTGCATTTTTTTTCTCTTTTAGTTTCCTGGACCCTTTTTACCTTGGCTGTAAATTTCTCATACTTCTTTATTGTAACTATTCTTTTGTGTGATAAAATATCATAACCAAGGTAATTTATAAATCAATGTTTAAATTTGGCTTATGCTTTCAAGGGTTTAGAATCCATGATGGCAAACCAAAGGCATGGTAGCAGGAAATGCTGAGAGCTTACTTCTAATAGACGAATAAACTTCTTACTTCCTTCTTGTCTTCTAGGGTTAACTGTAGTTGGAATAACCATTTGTTATTTTTCATTTTCATGTGCATTGTTTTTTATGTGAAATTCTTAATATTAGTTTCTATTTGTCTCTAATTTAATGAGCAACACTTATTTATATTGCACATATTTGGTGAATTTTTTCTTTTTTTTATTTTAGAAAACTTAGTCTTTTTAATAAAACTTGCCAAAGTATTTTCATTTTGTGATTCTATTTTTAATTTATTCTTTGAAAATTCTGTGCATAATACAACATATCCACTTCCAGTTTCTAAATTCCAAATCCTCCTGCTCCCCAATACCTCACCCTCCCAACTCACATCCTTTTTTCTCATCATCTTTGTAGTATTGATTTTCAGTTTGAATTCCTTACATTGAGACAAAATGATCTTTGATTTCTGTAATTCTGAATTTGCTCTTTTTGGAATTATGATTCATGGCATGGTCTAATTTGTTGATAATCTATTTAGGTCACCTAAAAACAAAGTTCATTTTCCTCTTCTGAAATGTGCTGTTTCACATACATTGCTTGCATCCTGATGATTAATTTTGTTGCTCAGTTCTTCAATATTCTCTATATAGCAATTTTGATAATTTCTGGAAATGAGTAGTTTCACTTGATTTAGAATTTGTAGTTGACGATTATTGAATTTCTACATTTAAAGCAATGTGATACTTCTGTCTCCACAGATTCAGAGAAAAACAAATATTCTAGCTTTGGAATTAATTGTGCTCTGGCTGATTACACATAGTGTGTTCTCTTTTTGTTTGTTTTGTTTTCTTTTTTGTCTCTATATTTAAATATGACATGTTTTAAGTTAAGATTTTTTTTATTTTTATTCCTTTTACATACCAACCCCAGATCCCCCTATCTTCCCTCTTCTTGGCCCTCAGCCTTCTTTCCCCCAACCCATCCCCCATTCCCTCTTCAGACAAGGTAAGGCCTCCCATGGGGATTCAGCAGAGCCTGGTACATTCAGTTAAGGCAGGTCCAAGCCCTTCCTCCTGCATCAAGGATGTGCAAGATGTCCCCCAACAGGTAGTGGGCTCCAAAAAGCCAGCTCATGCACCAGAGGGCCCCTGGTAGTAGGATCAAGCTACACAACTGTCTTGATTATGCAGAGGGCATAGTCCAGTTCCATGGAAGTTCCACAGTTAAGCTGAAGTTTTTTTTCTGCATGATATATTGGAGTTTTCTTGGCTTACTATACATTTAGGTTTATGTTTTCAACCAAATTTGACCATATTCATCATGATTTCTTAAATCATTATTTCAGGTCTGCATATTGATCTTCTTCCAAAATTTCCAATATATGAAACCTAAACCATTTAGTATTATCACAGAGGTCTTTGAAGTTTTACTTATGTTTTTTCAGGTTCTTTAGTCTCTAATGATCAGCTCTTTCTTAACATTTATTCTTAATATTTTTGTTTTCTCAACTCCATTTTTGAGTACTTCCAGCAAGCTTTTAATATTTCAGATTTCACATTCTTTTGATGTATATACTTTCTACTTAGGTTTCTTCTTATTGTATTCCCTATTTCTTTGGTAAGAACTTCTGTATTCATGTTTCATTTTTTCCAACAGAGTTTTAAGTTGTGAATGAGCAATTTTTATATATTAACAGATAATTCAAATTTGTATTATCTTGCTATTGTCTAATTAATCATACATTCAAATTAGACTTGTTTTTTTTGATGATGAATAATTTTGATTGCATCCTAAATACATTTTATTATGTCAAGTAATATCTCTACAAACATCTCTCTATGAGTTACTGTTGTTGTTGTTTATGGTTCTATTTTATTTATGACCATTGTGGAGTAAAAATTGATATCACTAGATTTTTTTTTAAATCTACACATTCAACATATAATCATTTTGTTTTTCAGGTAGGTTTCCACTTCTCTATGAAGAAATGATTTTAAGTGTTTTGTACTGCTCTTTGTTTCTATTTTGTTTGGTGTCTTTCAGACATATATTATAAAGAAAATCTCTGTGCTGCCTTCTTTATGTGCTTTGGAGACAGATCAAGGAATCCTGTGCATCTCTGTGAAGGAGAAGGTGTTTCTAAAACAAGCCCTTTCTTTCTGCTGCTAGCACATTTCTGCTTTCTTCCACAACCGGTGTTGACTTTTCGTGGTGTTTGTCTCACCATTCTATTCATGAAAGAATGTGTTTCTTGTCCCACATTTTAATGCTATTTTAGATAATAAGTTATGCATATTAAGGATTGTTTTTATTTTGCTTTGGTTATCTTGAGTCACTAGAACACTCTTTTTTTTTTTCCTTTCAATTTAGGACTACCTAACAAGACTGCCTTGTCCATTCCACATTTCAAAGGCTTCCTGTCAATGCCTGATGCAGTATTTCCAAGAATTATACCTGCTTTTAACAGAGAGAAACAAAAGGAAACAAACTACTTGATTTCTGGACCCCACCTCCTTAATTTCACTAAAATGGGTTTTGAGAAACTTATATTTGTTAATAGTTTCTTACAGCTGCAGTTTAAAATCCTAAGCCATATAAACCATTGTCCAGAGAAAATGCTGAACAAATTCCTGATTTGAATAAATGAGAATCAGAATAGTGCAAGAAAATCCAAAGGTAATCCTCCAGGGTAAACTCAGATCCATCTCAATCACAGGGAAAAAAAAGCTGACATTGTTTATTATGTGGGTGATAGACACTGAAGAACTAGTAATTCCTGAAAAATCCTAAAATCTTTTTAAAGACTTATGGAGAATTAATGCTAAATATCATGTAGTTAAGGTAATATATTAATGAATAGTAGATATTTGACCATCTTTTCATAAAAATAATATCTATATCAATTCGTATCCTAATTTATAAAACTTCTTACCATGTGTTTATACTTACAGACATATGGAGACACAAATAGTTTTGAGAGAAAATTGTTTCTAGATTTGAGAAGTTAGTTAAAAGTGTTATATTTAACTGCTGTAAACACTGTGTGAACTGATGGCTTCAGTCTCCAAGTACGAAAAAAATCTTTAAAGGCAAGTATATTCCCTAACTTTTGCTGGTATTCCTTTAAGAAAAATATAATTATTATACTCATATAAAAATGGATTTAGAGAAAAATTTATATAGAAATTAGTGGATTATCAATTCTGGGGGATTTTGGTCAGAATGCTAGTAGATAAATAAAAGCAAGTTATTATTATATATGTAGGAATATTTTGCATTAAAATACATTTTGAATGGTACCTAAGAATTAATAAAATGTAAACAAATTCAAAACTGAAAAGATCATGAAAGTTATACTTATCTTAACTGTAATATATTCAACTTTCCCAGAAGAGGACTCTGATTCTGTATAGCATTTACTTATACATTTCTTTCTTTTTATTTAACATTACACTGAATAATCACTGAGCAAATAAACTGCGAAAAACTCCACATAAATACTTCAAAATGCTAATTGGTCCATATAGCCAGAGGTATACTAGTACTTTCTATAATAATGCTTGAGTTAGCTGCTTTCATCAAAAACAAGGAATGCAACAGTTTGGATTTGAAATAAGCAATGGAGAGGCAATGTCAAGCTACATAGACTAATGGCCCTACTCAGGCAATGTAAAGCATGAAAATCAAATATTGCCTGTGGGAGAGTCTGTGGATTGTATTCTTGACATTCAGTTTTAAACTGAAAAACAGAAACTCATAAGACCCAGAGATGAATGGTAAAAAAGCATGAATTTCCCATTTTTTTTCAGTAACAAGAATAATGAAATTGTCTATATAAACAGTTTATGAAAAACATCTGCTCTTCTAACTTTTATGTAAGCATACAATTAGCATACATGAACTTATTCAGAAGGCTATAGTTTCACTTCTCAAGAGCTACGAATTCTTACTGTTAAATATAAAAACAAAAGGTAATATCAACATCTCTTATCACAGAGAAAAGTGCAGCTGAGTGGAAATGGCATAGGCATTAGCCATTTCTCCTAGTATAACAGCTGGCCTAATAGAATAGCCATGTGATTTTTATGGTTCCCTTATCATTGATGGTATAAGCATATAGGCTCTGAATTTCACATGCCCACACATTTGTATATGTATTTAAATGGAAATTCCATGAACCCTTAACAAAACGTGTCTGTGTGGTATTATCATTTAATGAACTAACATTTAATATGTTTGAGCTGGCATCCATAGTTTTTGTATGATGGCAATAGAACTAACTGAAGAGTATGCTTATTTCAGTATTACAACATACTAAATGTAGAATGTAACACAGAAATTTGGCAAAGTCCCAGCACAATAATGACATGTAAAAATTGTGAAGCATTTAATTAAAAATAAACTGACTGAAACTTAACTATTGTATAATTATGTAACAGCCTACATATGTTGTACTGTAGGTGGAGGCCTAAGAGATATTAACAAGCCATATTATTCTCTTTCTGTTTTTTATTCCTCTATATTAGGAAGCAGAAGCAAGAGTGGATATATTTGCTACTTACTATGTAAAGAATTACAGTGTCTGCAAGAGTTGGCAGATATAACTACTTAAAAATCTATCAATTAATCTATCTATCATCTATCATCAATCAGTTAATCTATCTTTTATCTGTTTATCCATCTCTATACATACTAATTCAAAAATAAATATTTGAGCAATGCTAGTTAGAACAGTATTCATTTTTATCTTATTTACCCTAAGATTACCACTAATAAGCGAACAGATATCATATTTGTGATACATATAATTTAATAAAGTTCATCTCTCTAATTTGTAAACATTGTACTAAAATTTTCATTGTTAAGTTAAATTGATTGTTTCAGAGAATTTAGACTATTTCCTTATATTTAAAGAAGCTCTTTTAACTTCCAGTTTCTGTTTGTTTTCTGTAACATCTACCGCAATTATAACCTACTATACGAAATATTTGTTCTTTCATAGTTACGCATTTTTAGATTAATATGGTGTTTATAATTTGTGTAAATCAATTTAACCACTGTAAGCATCAAACATTTGCCGTTTAATTGTTATCCTGAACTCATTATTTTGAGTTTAAGCACTTAATTTAGACAGAAATTCTGTGTTATAAGTTCAAGTGAAAGAACACTGACATCAAATACCTACCTGCCTATCTGGACTTCATAGGTAAACTTAAGTGTTTAACCCAATAAATTAGTAATTTATAGCTACCTGATTGTTTGTCCAATATGAAATCAGTTAACGTGAAAGGAGTTTTTTTTTTCTAATTTCATTAATTTTGTTTTAGTGAAATTTCAAGACAAAACAACCTAGTAAGAAAGGTGTTTATTTTAGCTAAAAAATTCCACGTTATACAATGTTAATATGGGGAAGACAAGGAGCGGGAACTTGTAGCAACTATTCACATAACACCATTATCACGACCAGAGAAAATGAATGCATGTATGCTTACTACCCATAGAGTTTTCTCGACTTTTTTATAGTCCGTGTTGCAAACCAGGGAATGGTACATCCCACAGTGTGCTGATTCTCCCCACTTCAATTAAGCTATTTAAGGCATTCCATTAAATAAATGTCCCCAAGATAACCTGATCTAAACAGTCTCTCATGGAGTTTCTCTTCCCAAGAGTTTGAAGTTATGCCAAATCAAAGTTAAAAATTTGCATCATAGGAGTCTTAGTTGAAAAGATGTAAGACTTTGTCAAAGGAGACATAAATGCATAAAGCACACCTCTTGAGAAAGTATCTTCAGTTTCAGTAGTCATGTAAACCAAGACTTTGACATAACCATGTTAAATTACTGTGAGAGAAATATATCAATAAAGACATAGACTTTGCTGTATATGTATTTATTATTTTTAATTAAATTTATTCATTTTTTTATCCCAACCACAGTTTCCATTTCCTCCTCTCCTCCCATTCCCTTCTCCCACTTCCCGCTGCGCATGCCCTATCCAATCCTTTTCTGTTTCTGTTCAGAAAGGGGAAGGCCTCCTCTGGGTGTCAATAAAGCACAGCATATCAAATTGAGGTAGAATTAAACTCCTCCCCTTGGATTAAGGTTCAGCTAAGCAACCCAGTATGAGGAATAGGCTCCTGGATGCCAGCCAATCTTTAGTGGCAATCCCTGTTCCCACTGTTAGGAGTCCCACAAGTAGATCAAGCTATACAGCTGTCACACTTATGTAGATGGCCTGGGGCAGTCCCATCTATGCTCCATAGCTGTCTGTCCAGAGTCTGTTAGCTCCTATGATCCCATGTTAGTTGATTCTGTGGGTTCCCTTGTGATGACCTGGAACCCTCTGGCTGTTAAAATCCTTCCTCCCTCTCTTCAACAGGATTCCCTGAACTTGGCCCAGTGCTTGGCTCTGGATTTCCATTTTTTTGAAAATTTCATTTATGAGTACAATATTTACATAATTTTCACCCCTCCTTCCCCCAATCCAACTTTCATCTATCTGATCTTTCTCAAAATATTGGTCTCTTCTTCTTTCATTATTATTCTTATGCACGCATGCACACACAGACACACACAACCTACTGTGTATTTCTAGTCATATGTATTTAGGATTGATTACTTGGAATTGGATAACCTACAATATAGCTCATTACTAGAGAAGATTGATTATCCCTCTCTTTGAGGAGTAGAAATTTATCTTTTCATCCTTTCTGAAATATTACATGATCAACATATTTAAATAATTTTGATAAGTTTCCTCCATATATCTAAAAATTGAAAGTTGTTGTTTGTCTATATTTAAAATAGTTTGGCATTTAAAAATTACATGGTTAGGTTTATAATATGCCATGAATCAAAACTGTGAAAAATATCAAATTATATCTATCTTGATGCTAAGATGCATAATTTAACATATTTTACTTTATAATGAGGCCTAATGTATGGGTCAAAATCTTTTATTTTTATGATCTACTTGTATAACTATCATTTGGTTTTCATTAATATGATATGAATAAAGAATGTATTACTGGAAATAAAGACACAGAGAAAATAGCCATTGCTGGGAAGACTTTCATTTTTAACACGAAGGTAGTTAGTTACATAGCATTTAAAACCCTTCCTACAGTATGTGGTTTTAAACTGGACATTGTAAATAACTTAAAAGCCCAGGTCCAAAGGGCTTTGTAAGTTATGCAGTCATTATATAAAAAAAAAAGTTTTAGAAACAATTTATACTCATGATCTTATTATGAAAATATTTCTAGTTGGAGAAGAAATTAAGTGATTGTAATTCAAAACAAATGCTCATTTAAAAATATCCTTTCAGAATGAAAGTGAAATTATTCCTATAAATTTTAATAAGCATACTTTGAGAAATGTCTCACACTATTTTTTAAATACGTGCTCAAAGATGTTATGAAAGTACTAACAAAGTCTAGCAATATGAGTACATACTGCCAATTGTTTATAAATTAATAAAATGCAGTAACAAAACAATAACACTTGAAAACTAGGAAAGACTTAACTATCCATAGAAAAATTACTAGCCTAAGATGTACAAAAATGCTGCTAAAAATTGAACTGTTCTCTGTACCGAAAAATCTTTTACATTAGTAGAATGTTGAATTATACCCCAAATATATTGTATACTATCTTCAGTAAACTGATGGGCTGCATGCAATTTAAATGAAAAAGCATATCACAACAAACTATGTGTAGTAGAATACACATGAAATCCAAGGACTCAGGAGACTAAATCAGGAAGATATAGAATTTAAGGAAAGTATGCTCTATATATTGAATTCATGGGCAGCATGTGTTTAATAGTATCATTTACACTAATTACAATTTTATTTCATCGTTCATCTTCGTATATGCTTGTTAAAATATAATAACAATAGTGATAAAAACCACAGAAGTCCATCCACAAAGAAATATACACAATTCCCTTCAGAATGCTCAGTTTATTGGGAGAAAATATCTGAAGGCCGTAATCTGGCCTCCAAGTGGGAGGTAGAGCATGAGACAGAAACAATACAATATATGGAGATCTAAACATAATGAGTCCTTAAATGTGAGGAGCTTTAAAACCTAGAGAGGATCTTCCATAGGAATGAAGACACACACTTACAAACACACACACACATACACAGACACACACACACATACACACACACACACACACACAGAGAGAGAGAGAGAGAGAGAGAGAGAGAGAGAGAGAGAGAAAGAGAGAGAGAGAGAGAGAGAGAGAGAGAGAACATGAACCACAAGAAGGATGGTGAGATAGTGACTAGAGCTTTTTCAGAGAGCAGTACCTCCGTAGTGCCTTCAGATAACTTTGACAATCACATCACTACAATAAAAGAAATATCAGATATGTATAAATTTGGAGACTCTGGCAAAAATTTTCATACCATCTAATTTACTTCAACATAATGTACATGGTAAGTAGAATGGGAAAGCCAGGTACCATAAGTTAAATTTTTTCTTTCGATGTCTTCATTTGTTATTGGTTTAATTTCATTTTATGTGTATTAACGCTTGACCACACATATGTATATGACAATGGAAGGGATGTGGAGAAAGGAAAGTTTTACATACTGCTAGAGAGAATGTTAATTAGTATAGTCATTGAAGAATACAATGTAGATGTTTCTCAAAAAGGAGCAACCATGAGAATTAACAATCTTTCTAGCTTGTAAATAAAAAAAAAATCCAATGGGAAGTGAAATTAGTTTTCCAAAGAGATATCTATATTGCCACATTCACTGAACCTCTATTCACAATAGCCATGAAAAAAAATATCCATCATCTAATGAATGGATAAGGAAAATGTGGTCAACATATAAAATAAAATACTATTCTGCCATTAATAAGAAAGAAATATTGTTATTTGTTACAATGTGCTTGAAAGTGTAGATCATAATGTGAAGCTAAATAAGCCCAACCTGAAATATGTATGTTTGTATAATTTTTATGTACTTAAATCTGTTTAAAATACTTTTAATTTAAAAAAATTGTAGACATTAGACATCAATAAAATATGATCTTCATTGTGAAACAACTAAATGGGTGTATGTGGCTAGAGTTTTCCTGCCTGGCCCACAGTCAGAATAAATCTCTTTCACCTGCCAGTCCCACAGCCTCTCAGACCCAACCAAGGAAACACAGAGACTTCTATTGCTTATAAACTGTATGGCCATGGCAGGCTTCTTGCTAACTGTCCTTATATCTTAAGTTATCCATTTCCATATATCTATACCTTGCCACATGGCTCGTGGCTTACCGGCATCTTTACATGCTGCTTGTCCTGGCGGTTGCTGGCTGGCAAGCAGTCTCCTTCTGCCTTCCTGTTCTTTTAATTCTCTCTGTTAGTCCCGCCTACTTCCTGCCTAGCCACTGGCCAATCAGTGTTTTATTAGCAACACATTTGCCATACAGAACATCCCACAGCAGGTGTATAGTTATGGGAGTGGTGATGGGCATTGAGGTAATGGATATCATATACTCAAACATGAACAATATCTTCTGCATAATACAATACACAAAATAAAATATTTTGACTAATATTCTAACTATACTTTATTCATTTGTGGACAGTAAAGTGTATAGCCCAAAGTACTACTTATGATGTGAATGTGTATCAAATTCTAATGATTCTTGTGTAATATGCACCATTCTAACTGCCTGAATGGCCACACAGGATTGCAAATACTCCTTTAATCAATTTTTCAGAAACAATTGTGATGACATTATTTACAGGAGAATAGTAAATAGTAGCAGCTGGCTTATGCAAATGAACCTGCATGGATGACATTTCCATTAGATATATTTTTTTACTTTTCTGCATTATATTTGGTATTTTACATAAGGTTTATCTTTATACATTATTTTAAAAATTCCTTGAGTTAACTTAAATATTTTTTTATAATTTATTACACACATTTTCCTGGTTGGAAAATATAACTTCTTGACAATTACTGTTTAGTCAAATTAAAATTGAATATATATATATATATATATATATATATATATATATATTTAAACACACACACTATATATATATATATATATATATATCGTTTTATTTCCAAAAAACACATATATATATATATAATTTAAATAAATAATATCAATATCAATATAATATATATGTATGGAGTAATTCACAAAAAATATTTTGCATACTCTATATTACTAGAAGTTATTAACTGAAAAACAAAAAAATATAATTCCATTAATATGTCTCCTAGCTTTATGAAAAGAATAACTTTAAACAGGAATTAACTGAAGAATAAAATGGAGCTTGTATTTGTTTTGGAATGCTATGAAAAATCTACTTTTTTAGGAAAATTAATAAAGCAATTATAATTTTAATTGTTGTTGCTACACACTATTATGAATATTGCTACAGAAAATAGAAAAGACACTGGAATGTAACTAAGCTGTTTTATCAACATATCATATATTACTTTTCAATCATTGCAAACAAAATTTTCATATACATGTATATGTTAATATGAAATACGTTCTTGCTTGCTAAGAAATAAGGTTATTAAAGAAATTTAAGCTACCAATGACTTCTGAAAGCATTAAATACATTTTCAGGAAAGATTAATGCTAAAATAAAGGATAGTAACTTTTTATAGGAACTTTGATACTTGTATTATTTTCTTTTTATTTTAAACTCCAATTTTTGTTGTATATTCTAATAACACAAACTTCATAATACTATTAACTGTCTTGTCATTAAGAATTATTTTGACTTTTATACAAATATGTAAAAAGCTTCATTTTATACTATTCATATAGTTTGTTTGTTTTGTTGGTTTGTCATGTGAAGAAAAACTTTAATATCGTGTGCACAAGCACATCATTCTCTCTGTTGTTTTTCTATAAAATATATCTATACATTCGTAGAGCTTCTAGTTGTCCAAAATTACTCTTGAGAATGCTATCATTAAGGTAATAAGGAAATATATTATCAGATTGTGTATTTGTGCAACGTGAGAAGATGAATATTATGTGGTTTCATTTATGAGACAATAGAAACAAACTAGATTCATCATGGTAATCATTGTTTCATATCCATTATAATAATTTATATCTTACTCTATGTAAAAGTATCACTTTTCAATTGAGAACAATAACCAAAATACCTATGAAATGTATCTTAGATGATTGAATTTATTTGTTCTTATAGAGAATGATATTTAGTTTTTTCAATAATACTATTGTTAGAGGGAACGTGAGTGCATCCCCCATGGGCATCACAAAAACTCTCATTTAAGGCCCTGCAGCACTCAGCTTCTTCACACTTTACCCCTTTGCTTCCCTGAATTCTTTCCAGATAACTGGCCTTTATTCTTGTTAACCAAAGTAAAAATAAATATTTAAAGTCAACTATGAAAATTAAATAATTTATTTCTGAAATATATATCTCAAAAGCAATCAAACACAGGTCATGGTAATCCTGACAAAAATTCTTAAGGCATTCATTCTTTCCCACCATATTACTAGCTTTAAGAGATACACTCTCGTGACAGAATTCTCAAAGAAAAAAAAAGCAAGTCAATAGAAAATTTCAACAATTTCATGGGAAAATAGACTATAAAAGCAAATAGCATACCACTATCATCTTTACCCAAATGTAAACTCACATGTGCACACACATTTTGCCATTCCCTTCAATACTGACATGGCCAGTAAATCTGCAAATATAATGAACCCCTTCAAAGGAAACTTGATTATTTCCTTTCATCCTTTGAGGTGAATTTGCAAGTAGGTCCCTCTTAAGAAAAAAACGTTCATCAAACACATAGACTTAGAGTATGAAATTGGAGAAAGATTGTCCAGGTTGCTTCATCATGGTAATTCTTTTTTAGTATAATCATGGTTCATCTCAATTTAAGAATATCATTATTAAAGAAAAGGGGCCATAGGAGGACAAGAAATCAGAGACAGTAAAGATAGTATGCAAGTAAAATATGTGTAGCTATTACAAATAATGCTGCTATGAACATAGCTGAGCAAGTGCCCTTGTGGTATGATTGAGCATTCCTTGGTTATATGCCCAAGAGTGGTATGGCTGGATCTTGGGGGAGATTGATTCCCAATTTTCTAAGAAAGTGCCATATTGATTTCCAAAGTGGCTGTACAAACTTGCATTGCCACCAACAGTGGAGGAGAGTTCCCCTTGCTGCACATTCTCTCCAGCATAAGCTGTCTTCAGTGTTTTTTATCTTAGCCATTCTGACAGGTGTAAGGTGGTATCTCAGAGTCATTTTGATTTGCATTTCCCTGATGATTAGGGATGTTGAGCAATTCCTTAAATGTCTTTCAGTTATTTGAGCTTCCTCTGTTGAGAATTCTATGTTTAGCTCTATAGCCCATTTCTTAATTGGACTACTGGGCATGGTGATATCTAATTTCTTGAGTTCTTTACATATTCTGGTTATCAGCCCTCTGTCAGATGTGGGGTTGGTGAAGATCTTTTCCCATTCTTTAGGCTGTCACTTACAATTCCATAATCAATATATTACAAGCGTCTATAAACAGCTGTAGTCCCTGTTCCAAGAAAGCAGCGACAGATTACTGAAGCCATAGCATGCCGCCAGGTTGTGGAATAAACAGTGCCTCAAAAGAATTTTCAGAATGTTACAGAGAAGGACAACTGAAGCCCCCTTTTTGGTCTCAAATTTTCAATTTATATCAAAAAAGAAATTTCTAAGTATATTTTTATTTCAATCAGTAAAAGAAACAGCACATTTTGCTACCCATAATTCAGCATACCTTCTGGGTAATTTTTGACAATGAACGACCAGGAAATTAGTATAAATCCTTTGGAAAATTAAATCACATCTCTACTATACACATAATTGAGAGATAAGAGAATGAAACTCAAACTAATAGTATCAAAACTTCAAAACTCAGGATTTATTTACTTATGTATTTGCACAGTAGTATTCTGATTCTATATGAGTCACAATAAAGCCAGATTGGATACTCTCAACTGGTAACAATGTCTAGAGATATGATTTTTGTTTGTTTGTTTATTATTGTCATGATTGAAAATGCCACTATTTGCTGTGGGATGTCCCGTATGCTGTGAATATATGTTGCTATGATTGATTGATAAATTAAACTCTGATTGTCCAGTGGCCAGGCAGGAAGGGTAGTGTAGACGGGACAAGGAGAGAGGAGAATGCTGGGTGGAAGAAGGCTGAGTCAGGAGTCACCAGCCGCCAATATGTAAGATACTGGTAAACCACAAGCCATGTGGCAAGGTATAGATTTATAGAAATATCTTAATTTAAGATATAAGAACTAGAGAGCAAGAAGCCTGCCATGGTCATACAGTTTATAAGTAATATAAGCATCAGAGTGATTATTTTATAAGTGGGCTGCAGGACAGTGGGGGCTTGCAGGACTGGAAGAGAAACTCTCCAGCTGCTACTACTAACAAACAGTGGGTAGGAACCACCAATGCTGCAACATAGCTTGCAGCATACACAACACTACCTACATCAAAGAATTAGTTTAAAATGTCAAAAGAGATCGAAAAACATAAGCTAAGCTATTAGAGACAAAAAAGGAGAACTTCTTGCTATTTTAATATACAGTTAGTTGCAAATTATTTTCACAGTGTTAAGTTACATTATCTGCCTATGAAACTATGTTAATGCTTGATATTTCACAGACATTTATAATTATGAAAAAGTATCCTTGAAGTCCACATACATCACCTGCACCACCACTGTTTGTATGTATATATCAATAGTCTCTTTTTATATAATAATATCATGTGTGTATTTCATTAACATAATTCGCTTTGTTTCTACATTGAAACAACTTTGAGGGATGACATTCTGCCACTTTAATTACTGAGTCACTATAAATGAGGATAATACCTGTTAGATACATATATATTAATATTTATACTTTATTTTTAATTTATATGCATGAGTATTCTAGCTGCATATATGTCTGTACATCACTTTTGTGCAGTGCTCACAGAGGCCAGAAAATGATATATCTCCTAGGATTTGAATTTCAGATTCCATTTGTGAGCTTCCATGAGGTGTTGGGAATGGAATCCAGCTTCTGGAAAAGCAATCCATGCCATTAACCACAGAGCCATCATCTTTGCACCCCTACACATTTATTAAATATTTGTTGATTTCTGAATAGTTTTATAATAGTAGAAATTGTCTTTTGGTTTGAATTTTTTATGCAACCATATTAATAATAAATTACTACTTAGGATTAGACTACATATTGTAGCTATGTTTGAACCATGCCATATGTATTTATAAATTTTGGATCCTAAAGGAAATATACATATTTCAGAGGTAAACAAATATGATCAGCTATGTGTACTAATACATATACACAAACACACACACACACAGACACACACACACACACACACACACACACACACACATACACTGATATTTGTTTTACCGAAAGTAAAGCATTTATCTGCTATTTTAACTAAAAGCTATGCATAAATAGAAGTCTTGTGTAATTTAAGAGAGACAAAAAATTCCTTTTTCTCTTTCCAAAATTTAAATCAATAACTACCTATAAAATAGAAGTTTATTAAGACTGTCTTTATAAAAGAGTTACAAAAAATAATACATAATCACTATCCCTCATTTTGTCTCTTTGCATGGTCCATTACTTCCAGTAATATCTTTACAAACATTTCAATAAAATAAAATGCCATATTCTACTTTACATCAATATAAAATGCATCCAAGAAGGTATACTTAGTGATTTATTATAGGATATTTCCAAAGTAAAAAACAATGCTTAGATCCACGTTGTGTTAAGTTTGGGAATGTACATCTGTGATAAGGTCTTGCTTATCAAAATTAACTCCCTGGATTTAGTTACCTGTACTGTGCCAAAAGTGAAACAGCTTAAATTTCATGTCTTCTCTGCTAATGGCTAAGATTAAGTCCTAAACCTGTGACTTCAATACCCAAAACTAGTAAACAAGAATGGAATATGCAACAGAATCAAGGAATTAATTTATACATACTATAATTCCTGTCTCCTTGGTGATAATTTACCATAGATCAGCTCTAATTTTTGTAAACTACTGAAGAAAATTATAAGCAGTTGTGAATGTCCCCTAATAATTTATTAGACCTTACCTGGAAAAAGAAATATTACATTCTCCTTACAAGTATGAATTTATGAGGGAGAATAGCCCTAAAAATTCAAACCTAAGTTCTTATTGAATTGTCCATGAAGAAACTTTGTCAAGCCTTTCCTGTATTTCAGGACAATGAACTCCATCTAAGAATGCTATGTATTTTAAGTCAATTTAATTTTGTAATACATGTTTATTTCTTATTGTTAATTTATGTTTAAATTTTTATTTTTGTATCCATCTTAGACTAAAAGCATTTTCAGTTGGGGAAGTTGGAATGAACTAAATTACTGAGAAATTTCTGGTGTATTTTTTGCTTTCTAGCTTTTCTTTTAAAAATCTTCCTATTGTTTACTTCCTTCAGTCTAGCCTTCAGCATTTGCAAAAACATTTTTCACCTCACAGTTGAAGCCAGTCCTATCTGTTCACCACTGGAACTAAACTTAATATTATACCATGCAAATATCTCCATTGCTTACCTTTTCCCATAACGTAGAACTAAAAGATGGTTGTTTTTCTGATTAAGGTTGAAAAAAGCACTGTTCTAAGAATAGTATACAATTCCATCCTCTTTCAGAAGCAGTATGAGTTGTGTTTCATGGACCAAGATAAAATAGCTCTCAAACTTGTTAGTGAATGCAATGCTGTTATAGCATGTATGAGATAAACAAATTCCTTAATAAAGACATATGTCTATTAATCATTATTACAAATCCATTTTATTTCCATATAACCTGATGGCAGTATTTTGTTAAGAAGTCATGTGGATAAATCAAAAAATATTTCAAACTATTGAGTATTTTTCTTATTATTAGATTAAAATATATGTACAAGGAATATTACAATCCATATATATTATTTAATTGTGATAAGATAAGTAACTTAATCACCAGAAAATACAGTATTTCCTTATATGTCCCTCTCTCCCACTATTGTTTACTCAATTAAGTCACACTTTAATATTGTGTGTTTGCTAGTGTTGAGGAACAAATGGTATGTTATTAACTAAGTCATATTCCCTATAGCTAGAACTATATTTTTTATTGTACACCTTGTGGGATTTTGACAAATATATGCTCATATGTATCCATCATTTTATACCAATCTAAAGGTTTTGAATTTGACAAGTTCATATCAATAAATAGTCATTGGCAGTAAAGATAAAAACAACTTCAAAGGGACATTAAGTAGTTAAGAAAGTTGTAAATTCTAAGCATTCTGAAAGAAATGATGATTTGGGAGAGATTTTAAACCAGAATTGCCAAGGAAATCTCTTATTGACAAATGTTAAACATGAGATTTGGGCTGAACATGTACAGAAAAGGTGTCAGGGGCTATAGCTCTTTCAACTAGCTTTTTCTAAGAAAGCCTTGCACAAAATAAATGTAGTTTTGTCTCCTGAAAATGAACTGAAGAATTTCATTGAAAATGAGAAAACACTTGACCATCTACATTCTTACAATTAACATCTGTGACATGATGAGGACATAGAAGATTTAACTAAGAAATATATCCAAAATGTCATAAGAAAAGGACAATTATACACGAATAAAAAACATCATAGTGAGTTTTGAATTTTAACTGGCAAGTAAATAAGTGCACAAGTTCATGCCTAAGGATTAATGCCACTGCAATGATTCCATGTGGTAAACAGTCCTTTCCATTCATCATTATTAAACATGACTTGTTAATCTATAAGCATTATAGTATCAGCTGCTGTGGAATAGTGCTCTTATACACTGTAAAGATTTGTCACTCAAATTGGTTTAATAAAATGCTGATGGGCCAGTAGCCAGTAAGGAAGTATAGGCAGGGTGGCCAGACTAGGAAAATTCTGGGAAGAGGAAGGGCAGAGTCAGGATTTGCCAGCCAGACACACAGCAAGCAAGATGAAAATGTGTAGCTGTAGTTTTCCAAGGTCAGGACAAATCTCTCTTGCCCACCAGTCCTACAGCAGCTTGTACCCAAGTAAACACACAGAGGCTTATATTATTTACAAAATGTATTGCCATTAGTTCAAGCTTATTACTGACAAGCTGTCACACTTATATGAACCCATAATTCTTATTTATGTTTAGCCACATGATTTGTTACCTTTCCTCAGTTCTGTCTTTACATCTTTCTTCCTCAGTATCTGGCTGGTGACTCCTGACTCAGCCTTCCTCTTCTCAGAATTCTCCTTGTCTGCTTCTCCCACCTATACTTCTTGCCTGGATACTGGTCAATCAGTGTTTTATTTATCAACCAATTCACAGCATACAGCATACAGAGTGACATCACTCATCTTTTTCTCTTTTCTTTCTATTTAAAAGGAAGGTTTCAGCTTCAACATAGTAAAATTAAATATAATTAAATATAATAGAACAGTTATCAAGCATGAATCACAGTTACAATATCTAGTCTATTTGTATTTGGCAAAATTAAAGACAATATTCTATCTATTCTATATTTGTGAGTCTAAAGTTTCATATATACCTCATTTCTTATCATAACCAAGAAAATTATAACTATCTAATCTTCAACTACATCAAAGACCTCAAAAGGATACAATATTATCTAAGTAAACAGGAATAGCATTGTAAGCAACTTCCAAAAATGTAGAAGGACAGAGACAGCTGACTGGACAGTCATCCAAAGTTCCTCTGCAACGTAGGGGCATCCATATTCATCCCACAGGCCTAAAATGTCTCAGTTTTTTCTCTGTATCCTGTAGAATGTCTGGCAGTTTCTTATGTAAAGCAGAAACCTGAAGGACCATCTATGGGTCCTGCATGTCTAGTTGATACAACATTAAGTCAAGCAGTCCAGGCAAGAACAGTTTCATGCCCAAATGTCTATTTTTGGCAAGAAGAAGATAAACTTCATATGGTGTGTCTTCAATGCCCATCTTTTTCTTTGAAGTAAATTGGTGCTGCCAGGAAAAGACATGTCTCACTGTCCAGAAAGTCTAAGTTTTTAAAACATTTTAAATGCCATATTCTATAGGTCTTTGAACTGTTTGAAGATTACCTACATAGTTAAATTAAATCTATGTATACCTATATATACCTGACTATAAGTTTGACTATAATAGAAGAGTAATTATTAATCTATATTTCTTAATTGTCCATTACAATTTAAATGAGTTATAAAAATATAATACCTTAAATGAGAGTAGAAATATATATAAAGTATAACAAAATTAACTTTAAATTTGTATCAATAACTAAAATCTATAAAATGTAAAATATTTATCCTATATTTATATATCATATTCCCCTTTCTTCTTTTAGAAAGATATTGACTATGATCAATAACAATTTGCAACCAACAACCTAAACAAAGACAGACATCCATAATCCATGTTTTGGGAATGTGGGCATATTTTTCTAGGCTACTTCCTACTGATAAAGGGTGCTGTTTTCTTATGGGGACACAAAGAAAATTTTAGGATTATGGTCAAGTCCTAACTGGAGTAGTCTGTGAGGCTGTACTCTCTGAGACAGTTGCCTTGAAGTTGATTTTGGATGTTGGATGTCTGGGCCATATTGTCATTGGAGACCTTTCAGAGGGTCTTGGCTGGTCAAACCATACTAGCCTGGAAGCAATCCACAGGTTTTCGTCTTCTGTGGAAACAAAAGCAGAACCTCTTTTCCAAAGCAATGTGTCCTTAGACACAGATTTTGAAGTCAAGATATCTGTAAAATATACATATTGATTTAACTTGGCAGCTTTTACAATCAAATGTCTTCTGCAGTTAAAAATCCCAGAGACAACATAATCCAGATTCTCTGTGTGAGAGCCATCTTTACATGGCTTATTTTTTATGTTACTTTTATTTTTTATTTAAAGACTTTATTTTTTAAACCTGTCTACCTTTTATATAACTGTCTAAATTCCTTTTCCTCTTTTTTCCAAGCCTTCATATATTTTTACATACATTGTAAACCATTTAGAGTTTTATTTTATCTGAATCTATTTTATTGTAAATCTATTGCTTTAAACTGCAGTATGACTAGGACTGAAATGGCAGCTTTGGCTGCTGGCTCTGCCCACTTCAGCTTTCCAACTTGGCAGAACTATGCTTATTGTCAGCTCTGAGGGAACCATACTCATTGCTGACTCTGTGAAGCAGTGGGTCTATGCTTCCATCCAGCAGCGTGTAGCCAGAAAACCTTTTTTTTTTTTTTTTTTTTTTTTGGATTAGCAAAAGCTAAATCTGCCACACAGTGCACTGTGTGGCTTGGAGGCACCGCTGTGTACCACGGCAGAAATCCACCATGCTACATTCCAGCCCCCACACTGCTGTGAACCCACTATACTGTAGCTCATGGCTTGCCTGAGAGACACAACTAGAAAGCTGTTTTTAGCTCCCTTTTAGAATCTTTGTTTTTTAAAGCTTTCTCAGGTTTTAGGTGGAAACTCTTGCCCCATGTTTTGGCACCATGTGTAGCTGAAGTTTTCCTGTGTCCCACCTGGCCTGCGGTCAAGACAAATCTCTCTTGCCTGCCAGTCCCACAGTAGCTCAGACCCAAGTAAATACACAGAGGCTTATATTATTTACAAAATGTATGGTCATTAGCTCAAGCTTATTACTGACTAGCTCTTACACTTAAATAAACCCATAATTCTTATTTAGCCATGTGGCTTGGTACCTTTTCTCAGTTCTGCCTTTACTTCTTGCTTCCTCTGTGTCTGACTGGCAACTCCTAACTCAGCCTTCCTCTTCCCAGAATTGTCCTTGTCTGCTTATCCTGCCTATCCTTCCTGTCTGGCTACTGGCCAATTAGCATTTTATTTATCAACCCATCAGAGCAACACATTCACAGCATACAACACAACATCACCCATCAAGAATGTCAGCATGTAAGATGTATGAGTTAATTTAAGTGTAAGAGCTAGTTAGTAATAATCCTGAGCATTTATAAGAAATATTAAGGTAAAGCATTTATAAGAATATTAAGCCTCCAAGTCAATTAATTGGGAAGTGTCTGCTGGGTATTTGGGAGTTGCAGGTGAGAGGGAAACTTCAGACTCCATTTGGTACCCAGATGTTTGGCAAGAATTTCCCCATAAAACCCAAATGAGCTTAAAAAAAATTCTAAAGTGGAAACAAGAGTGGCTTCCTAATTCATGTCTCTCATGGCAGGCCTTGTCCCCTGGTCTTGTCAGGCCTCAGCTGAATATGGTTAACTCCTGCTGTCTCTAATGGGCCAAAGTACAAAGAGGCTTTTCCCAGCCACTGTCAGCAGGCTTGAGAGTGCAGCCATGGGCTTAAGAACACAGCTGCATGCTACTTAATACTGATTCTCAGAATTGGGACAATACATGTGGCTCCCACCAGTATCTCTGCCATGCCATGAAGCTACACATTCAAGGAACAAAGGAATGGGGTCAGTCCAATCACTATAATCATAGCCATGCCTGCTTAGGCACATTAAAAGCTCATGTGGTCAGCAAAAGGTACAAATATGCAAACAACAACAAAAACAACAACAAACCTCAAAATGGTTTATACTGTTTTTTTTTTTTTTTGGTTTTTTGAGACAGGGTTACTCTGTGTAGCTTTGCGCCTTTCCTGGAACTCGCTTGGGAGACCAGGCTGGCCTCGAACTCACAGAGATCCGCCTGTCTCTGCCTCCCGAGTGCTGGGATTAAAGGCGTGCGCCACCACTGCCCGGCGGTTTATACTGTTTTTAAAAATATGTGTAGGCTTAGGAGAGTAAAGAGAAGCTATAGACAGTCATAAAAAAAGAAATTTATAGTTTTAAAATAATAAAGTTTTTAAAAAGGAGTAAAGTAATATAAAAAAGCCACATAAAGACAGAAAATACACAGAGAGTCTGGTTACTATATATCATTGTCTTGACTTTTCATTGTTTGACAGCTGAGGAAGGAACAACAGCTGCTAAGAGACATTTGATTATAAATGTTACTGGATTAACCCAACCTATATATTTTGAAAATACCTTGATTTCAAAATTGCTGTCAAAAGATATGTTACTATAAAGATGAGGATATGCTGTTATTTCCATAGGAATGAGAAGCTGTGGATACATTCTTTGTTAAGAAATATCAGGTTTGATTAAGGAAGACCCCCTGAAAAATCTCTGATGGAAGTGCAGATGATGTAACATTTGAGAGTGCCTCTGTTGCAGTTTGTTCTGAGTTCTACCTCCAGCAAGGCTTCAAGGCTGAGATGATCCAGCCTTATAGACTACTATAGTCAGAGACTTGACCATAGTCCTTAATTTTCTCAGGGTCCCCATAAGATTGGCAGTGCCCCCAATCAGCAGGAAGTAACCTAGAAAACTACACCCACATTCCCAAAAAATTTGGATTATGAATGTTTGTCTTTGCTTACAGGATTTGGTTACAAATTGTTATTTTTCATAGTCAATCTCTTTCTAAAAGGAGAAAGGGGGATATGATATAGAAATGATAGGGGAAAGGGTAGAATATTAAATCTACTTTAATCCAAAAAACAACTGTTAATCTTACATATTTTACATCAGTATGAATTTTAGTCTTTTGATATAGATTTACAGTTTATTTTGTTATACTATTTGTTTATTTCTACTCTTGTTTAGGGTATTATGTTTATTTTTTTCTCACATGAAAAAGCAAAGACCCTTTATTCTCTTCAAGCTTGGTCTCTCTGTCTTTCCAATGCAACAGTGAGAGCAGAGAGCCCCAAGCTCAGGTGGGGTGGGATTTTTTATCATAGCAGAGGTTGGGGTGAGGGGATTTCCAGGGTTCAAGACCCTGATTGGCTGACAATTGTCTAGGGGTTATTTTTATAACAAAAATAGGTGTGTGCTAGACTCAGGGACATCTGGTCACCTTATTTAATGATTGGAATGTTTGAGATGTTAGGTATTTCCTCATCCCTGGGTCATTCCTGAGTGGTATCAGCTTAAGGCTTTTACTGGATCTGGTTGTTGCCTGCCAGTAAACCTGTCACAGAAGCTGTGTCTAGGCTCCTAAGCCTGTCATGGCATCTGAGTGGTTAAGCTGTTTAGAGGCCCCTCCACATTCTCCTTTTCACAAATACCAATGATAGGACTCAATCATGAGTCCTACCTGTCCAGGGATACAAGGGTATTGTGACTTACAAACCATTAGCTAACAAGTTTTTCTAGGGCAGCTGCACCTGTATCTATCACCATTTTTAAGGCCCTGTAGCTCTGATCTTTGAAAATAACCAGATTATGATCTTATATAATACCTCTTGGTTCTGCACAAAGAAGGTCAAGTGTCTTATCTCATTGCAGAACCATTTCAGTTAATAAATTTATCAATTGACAACTCTGAACCTATTTTCTTTGTATGTCAATGGGAATTATAGTTGGCCATCTTGCCTCTATGCCGGGGAATTTCCTTTTGACACAACATTTCAGCCTTTTTTGAACAGGGAACACAGGATGACATAGTCTCTTCTGGAACTGCTTTGAGCTGGCCCCAAAAAGACTGAAAGGCTGGTCAAAGGCTGGGCAATGGGGCATCTGTCAGAAGCATGTGGCTATCTGAACCTGCAGAGACAGGGAACAATCACATTGGCTGGGCTGTTCCATGTCAGCTTTTAGCAAGTTCAGAGCTCATAGTCATATGTAGCAGTGTAGTCAGCGATTGAAGCTTGGAAGTTTCTGCCAGCCAAGTGGAAATCTGTTGATACAAACTTAAACTAAGAACAGAACTTAAAATTTATGAACTTATTTGGAACCATTAGGCCTACCTTCTTAGTAATTGGGAAGAGCAGGAGTACTTCCAACCACTGTGAAGTGGATCCAGGTTTTATTACTCTTTTAATCCTCTGAGGCCTACAGGAACTATCTTACAAAATAACATAAAAGTTTTAGATACGTTAGTATTACCAATCTATACTAACATCCATATCATAGATAAAGCAGGTGATAGGTATCTGTAAAACAGCAGAAGTGGGCACATACCTGTGAGTCCTAACAAGAACTACAGATTTGGATTAAAAGCACATGCATTTTTCTTCTGTCCAGAGTACCAGGTATAAATTGGACAAGAAATTTTTTGGCCAGATGAGAAGCACTTCTAGGTTTATAGATGATAACTAAAATAAATCTAAAATGTTGAGCTTGTGACTGAACAGTAAGTAGTCATTGCTCTACCAGCTTATCAAAACTCTATTAAATGTTAAGATCTTAACTGTTATATCATAGAATGGGAGAGCAATCTGAAACATTTCTTATCAAAGCTTATAGGCTTTCTTATCCTCAGACCCATATTTAAGCCTTTATGACTTATTTAAATTTTTATATCTTAGAACAATCTCTTAAAAATGATCTAACAAGTAGGGTATTATGTTTATGCAGCTCATTTAAAATGTAATATATAATTAAGAAATATGGATTAGTATTCATCTATAATAGCAAACTTATACTCATATTAGATGTGTTTTCAAGGTCATACATAGATATATTTCAAATAGATAGGCAATTTTTAAACACTTCAAAAATTTACAAAATATGGCATTTAAAATGTTTTAAGAACTTAGACTTTTCTCAAAAGTGAGATATGTCTGCTCCTGCCAGCACCAATTATTTCAAAGAGGATGATGATCATCAAAGAAACTCCATAGAGAGTTTGTATTCTTATGGCAAAAGCTAGCCATGTGGGCAAAGAAATTGCCCTTGCCTCAACTGCTGACAGTATGCTGTCCAAATTGGACAAGCAGAACACAAAAGAAAGTGACTGCAGAACTTTGCCAAGACAAGGTAGGAGAGTCCTTCAAAAATCTTGCTTCATAATTAAGTCTATCAGATACGCTAGGCCTATAGACCAAAGATGGATGTCCCAATGTTGCAGAGAAAATTTAGATGACTGTCCAGGCATCCTGATGTCCCTGTCATTAGGTAACATTACATTACATTACAGAGACTTCTGGAGTCTCTGGTGGAGTTGAAGACTAAATAGTTATATTTGTAGTTTTCCTTAGTTATAATAGAAAGTAAATTAGATACAAAATTTCAGACTCAATAAGATAAGAAAGATAATTAAATATTTTCTCTAAATTTTTTCAAATGCAAATAGATTAGATATTGTTTCTCTAGTTCTTACAAAATAACTATTTTTTGTTTTATTATATTAAGGTTAAAACCTTCCTTTTTAATTAGACAAAAAAGGAGGAAATGCTGGGGGATAATGCTCTTGTACACTGTAAAGATTTTTCACTTGAATTGGTTTAATAAAATGCTGATTGGCCAGTAGCCAGGCAGGAAGTGGCAGGGCAACCAGACTAAGAAAATTCTGGGAAGAGGAAGAGCAGAGTCTGAAGTTGCCAGCCAGACACAGAGGAAGCAAGATGAAAATGTCAGAGTGAGAAAAGGTATCAAGCCATGTGGATAAACATAGATAAGAATTATGGGTTAATTTAAGTCTATGAGCTAGTTAGTAATAAGTCTGAGCTACTGGTCAAGCATTTGTAAGTAATATTAAGACTTCAAGTCAATTATCTGGGAAATGCCTGCTGGATATTTGGGTGTTGCAGATGGAACAGAAACTTCAGACTACAATCAGTTTTTAGTATAATTTGAAAATAATTATTTTCACTGAAACTAGTATTGTGGCTTTGTCTCTAATGTGGGGTATAAACAAGGGGCCTTTAATAACTTTCGGCTTCATGGAGATTCTTCTTTCATAAAGAGATTAACATAGTTACCTTGAAAGCCAGCTAGTTATTTCTAACATTGGTTGTTATAAAACTGATCTGGCACCTATTCTCAGTCTCTCTCTTACACATTTATCATTTTTTTCCAACATAATATTTTTATTGATTATTTGAGAGTTTCACATAATGCAACCCTATCTCATTTACTTTCCCATCATCCTAGGTCTACCCCCTGTCCCTTGTGACATCCTCCAAAGAAAAGAAAAAAGAAAAAAAAAATACCAAGTCCCAATGTGTTGCCAATATACTCACTGGAGTATGGCCAAACTCCCAGTGGACAGATCCTTATAGAACTGAGTCCTTCACCACCCCAACCCCTGTCAGAAGCCATCAACTGTGAAGAGCTACATTTCAGCATCCCTATCACAATTTTTTAAGAGTTCGCTTCAGCCGGGCGGTGGTGGCGCATGCCTTTAATCCCAGTACTCGGGAGGCAGAGCCAGGCGGATCTCTATGAGTTCGAGGCCAGCCTGGTCTCCCAAGTGAGTTCCAGGAAAGGCGCAAAGCTACACAGAGAAACCCTGTCTCAAAAAAAAAGAGTTCGCTTCAACAGGTTCCTATCTAGACTGTTTCTTTTTGGTAAGGGGTTAGGACAGGGGAGAGGTTGTCACAGAAAAGTTCTATGTGTCTCATTTGCAACTGTGTGTGTACAGTCATCAATACTACTGCAAAAGAAGCTTCCTTCCACTTTACAGTCAGTGACAGCACAGATCATATACTTCAGGTTCTAGTTCCCTTAAGCCATGAGGTCCTCACGAGCACAAGCCACCTTCAAGCTGGGTGGCTGTGGCATATGCCTTTAATCCCAGCACTCCGGAGGCAGAGCCAGGCAGATCTCTGTGAGTTTGAGGCCAGTCTGGCCTACAGGGCAAGATCCAGGACAGGGACAAAAACTCCACGGAGAAACCTTGTTTTGAAAAAACAAACAAAAAACAAAAAACAAAAAAACCCCTAAAAACCAAAAAACAAATAAACAAAACAAAACCAAAAAAAAATGCCACCTATGCCACCTTCATGTCCTTGGAATCCTAGGATTATGACACTAATAAATCCTTATTCCTTCATATATTAACCGGTCTCAAAAGTCTATGAAATCTTCATTCTATGAATTTAAAAAAATATAATTTTCTTTACATAGAACATTGATATAAAATATTTTATCACAATTTTTCTGAAAATTAAAATCGAAGACATTTTTCTTCTCTGAACTATAGTGTTAAGTGCAAAGTCTCAGTCCCCACTGGTTGCTCAAGTAAGAAATGAAAACCCATGTGTGTGTGTGTGTGTGTGTGTGTGTGTGTGTGCAAGATATTCATGCAATCATTCATCTCCTAAAAATTCATATTTCTCTGAGCTGGTCTTGCATATGTCATGTAGTAATGTAATTATAAACATATATTTCCTTCAATTTAAAGGTAATATTGTGAAATTATTACTTTAGATATAATTGATAAACACTATAATAGATCATGAATTCATTCCTTACACTTTGAAGTATAAATTGATAAATAGTAAAATATCATTATTTTTTCATTTAAAGGTTAACTAAAGGAATTTTATAATCAGAAAAGAACAAGAATATAAAAACAGTAGTTTTTTGTGATTGCTACTTAACTAGTTTTCAGTGACATAGCTTCAATATGTCTTAGCTTTCTTAAAATTATTAGATACCAGAATAATCTGTAGCATGAGTCTTAAAAGCTCTTATTAATAAAAACAAACCTGAGCCAGGTATTGGGGTGAAATGCTGAATGGTCAGAGAGACAGAACAAGCCACAGCTTCCTCACCTGGCCAGTTCCTCAGACTGGAAGCTTCTGTGTCCTCATCCAAATGGCTCTCAGCTGAACTGCTGCTGCTAGAAGCCTGAAAGCTTAACCAGCCAAATGCTTAACCAGCCAAATGCCTCTAGTTTCTGGTCCTCATGCCTTATATACCTTTCTGCTTTCTACCACCACTCCCTGGGATTAAAGGCGTGTGTCACCATGCCTAGCTGTTTCCAATGTGGCCTTGAACTCACAGAGATCCCAGATGAATTTCTGCCTCTGGAATGCTAGGATTAAAGGTGTGAGTGCCACCATTTTCTAGCCTAAGTATCTAGTGGCTTTTCTGTTCTCTGACCCCAGATAAGTTTATTAGGGTACACAATATTTTGGGAAACACAATACCACCACAATAATCAGCTGCCATTTCTGTGTAGAGAAACCCTATCTGAAGCTCCTAAAATCTTAAATAAAGCACACATCACAACCACCTATTGAGTACAAATAAGCTCTCTCTGGGTTATCCGCTGTCAGTACTCGGGAAAGGAAAATTCAAATTCTGTGTAGCACTACCATGACTGAAACTCAATTTACTATGAAATTAACATTTCATGTGATCACTGTAAAAATGTATTTGTGAATATAAATGAATTTCTTTCAGTGTTAAAAATATAAACTGTGTGCACGTTTTTATCAATGCAGGCTTACATAATACTAAAAGCCATGTTTCACAATAAAATTTACCAAAATTTAAAAGAAAATTTTGACAGTACATTTTGGGGAATGATGCCACAGATTCCTAAGAGTAATTTTTGGCAGCTGGGCACATTGATTATTGTTGCAGTTGAGATTTTTTTTTGTGTGTGGTCCTTGTCAGACATGTCATTATGTTTAGTTGGAGAGGAAGATTTGAAGCAGAAAAAAAGGATAGAAAGCCTCAAACAGAAGAGGAATTTGGCTATCACAGGAACAGTCCCTTTGTTTGCTTTTGCATTCTCAGTGCTGTAGGCTGTTAGTGACACGTGTCCCCATTATGCTGACATTTGTGTGTGGAATTTGCTTGTCTTTCAATTGTGGATGCTTCTTTGGAAAACAAGTAAAAACAGGTCTGCTGAAGTTCATGATCTAGACAGGTCATATTTTCCAAGGACTCAAAAGTCTTAGTATTTGGGAAAACAAGCTAAAATGTCTTACTGGAATATTAAATATCAGTAGAATCTACATACATGTACTCATGGCTCTTCCAGGATATCAGCTGATACTCTTAAGTATGAATGCTAGTCTTCTGTTTAAGTTGACCAAACTAATTCACAGTGCTCTATTTGTGTGCAATATAGCTACTGCATCAATGTACCAAATTCAATAAAAAATGATAAAACAATAATTTATATATTTTCAGTTATTTTAAATGAATGTACCATTTTATGTTTAGTCTTTTGTAAAGCTGCACAATTTACAGGCCAAAGTATCATAAAAAAATTTAAAAAGAGAAAGTTCTCTCCTCTAAACATGCTGTTACTGAAGAAAAACATTACAATATTTAGTGCTCCAGATCTGACATGAAGAAAAACCTCTCTGGGAGTCACCAAAAAGCTCAAAAGATCATCTGTTGAATCTAATTTCTGTCAATACCCCACATGAGGCCGAATCCATCAATCTCTGACTCCAAATTTTAGTTAAGATATAAGCCCTCAGCTAAAGCTCCAGTGCCATGTCTCTCTGCCTGTTGCCATGCTTCCTGCATTGATGGTCATACACTCATCCTCTGAAACTGTATATGATTCCTCAGTTGTTTTCTTTTATAAGTTTCCTTTGTTATCACGGCTCTTCATAGCAATAGCACAGTAAGTATGGCACATTTATTCATTCTTTGTTTCTTCTTCTTCATTCTCTTTATAATTTGGCTGAAACTTTATATAACAGTTGATTTTGCAGGGATCCACCAAGAACTGCTAAAGGTTTAAAAGTACAAAATGAATTATCTTTTTAAATATATAGTTTCCATTAGCAATCATAACAAGGTAACTGTGATGACTATTCTTATTTGTCAGCTTGACTATATCTGGAATGAACTAAAATTCAGAAATGAATGGGACACCTGTGAATCATGATCCAGATCTTGAGACAGGAAGATAACATACCTTTAATTCCAATCTTGAGGCTGGAAGACACAGGTTTTTGATCCATTTCTTGAGGTGGGAAAGCACACCATGAATCAGGGCCACAAATTCTGCTGGAAGCCTATATAATGACAATGAAATTAGAAAGGTATTTTTCCTTCTTGTCTACTTGCCCTAGTCTTGAAAGCACATCTGTTCCTTCACAGGCATCAGAGCCTACTTTTTCAGCACTCCAGAATATACAGAAGACCAGCTGAGACACCTAGCCTCATGGGACTGAACACGTACTGGATTCTTAGACTTTCATTCACAACTAGCTATTGTTGGGCTGAAGCCTGAAGTCATTCCAATAAATTATTACTATGTATATATATTCATTGTATAAGTTCTGTGACTCTAGAGAACACTGATGAATACAGTAACTGAAAGTAAGAAGTAAATTGAAAAGAAACTTAGAAGCTTTTGTGTTTTCTTTGATAGTCCTTCAGTTTAATATTCTTGCATATTAAAACTAACTATATTTAATAACCAAAATTAATAACAATTTACTTAATTCTATTTTGCATGTTGCGATAAAAATTAGATTCAACAGATAATATTTTAAGCTTTTTTAAAATTTTATTTTATAATTTAATTTAATTTTACATAGACTCCCCCCCGCCTTCCCCCCAGCCCACCCCCCATTCCCATCTCCTCCAGGGCAAAGACTCCCCTGAGGATTGAGTTCAGCTTGGTAGATTCAGTCCAAGCAGGTCCAGTCCCCTCCTCCCAGGCTGAGCCAAGTGTCCCTGTATAAGCCTCAGGTTCCACACAGCCAGTACATGCACTGAGGACAGGTCCCAGTCCCACTGCCTGGATGCCTCCCAAGCAGATCAAGCTAATCAACTGTCTCATTTATCCAGAGGGCCTGATCCAGTTGGGGGCTCCTCAGCTATTGGTTCATAGTTCATGTGTTTCCATTCGTTTGGCTATCTGTCCCTGTGCTTTTTCCAACCTTGGTCTCAACAATTCTAGCTCATACAAACCCTCCTCTTTCTTGCCAATTGGACTCCAGGAACTCCACCTGGGGCCTGGCCGTGGATCTCTGCATCCGTTTCCCTCAGTCATTGGATAAGGTTTCTAGCACGTAAATTAGGGTGTTTGGCCATCCTATCACCAGAGTAGGTCATTTCGGGCTGTCTCTCGACCATTGCCAGTAGTCTACTAATGTATTTGTAGTCAGTTGTGGACCAACAAGAAATCACTGTTCCCAAGAAGATTTTTCTCCATTTCAGATCTGGTGCACTGAATACTCTTCCTTATTATTCATTCTCCAGCTAATTAGTCTAGGCTTGTTCTCAAGGTGACAGAGTTTAAAGACGGAGGAAATTGGGTACCATTCTTGAGAACTAGGCTTTGAATGTACACTTGTAGTCTACTATTTCCTATTCCTTAAATACATTACAATGTCAGTTAATATATAAACTTTGGAGAACAGGAATTCATGTCTTGATGGAAACTGGACTATACAGTCACATTTCAAAGGACCTTGACATAGCAGTGAATTTTTACTATCATTCTAGCACATGTATATATCATATTATAACTGTATTTTGAGGATGATGATAATAATAATAATAATAATAATAATAATAATATTTTAATGAGACATGATAAATAGATATGTTCTGCATTTATGAGAAATAGGCTTTAGTTGCATGCTAATGCTACTTTGATTAGTAATCTCATCCAATATTTTAAGTAAATTATAACCTATGATACAAGAGATGCTGTTATGTGTAACACCATCATAATCACTAATTTATTCAAAAATTTTAATTTTTTTGTAGAAGAGTTTGCAAAATAAATGCTATCAGCTGCCTGTGATATGGTATTATAAGTGTTTACTCATGTGCTATTCTACCTGATATTTGATTTCTAAAATTCTTGAAATCATAAGTGATTAAGAGTCTTTTTATTCCAATAATTTGATGCTTGGTAGACACTCCCTGGGGAGTTTCAAGATAGGTGCTAATTACTGGAAAGACTAACTATTGTTTCAGAGGGTTGAACCTTCAAAATCTTCCCTCAACCTCTAGAGAAGTGATGCTCATTCTATGGGTTGTGAGCCCTTTGTGGGTCTAATTGCCTCTTCACAGGAGTTGCCAAAGACTATCAGAAAACACAGATATTTACATTATATACACCAGTGGCAAAATTACAGTTATAAAGAAGGAACAATTTTTTTTTTTTTGGTTTTTTGAGACAGGGTTTCTCTGTGTAGCTTTGTGCCTTTTCTGGAACTAGCTCTGTAGACCAGGCTGGCCTTGAACTCACAGAGATCTGCCTGACTCTGCCTCTTAAAGGCCTGTGCCACCACTGCCCAGCGGAACAAAAATAATTTTATGGTTGGGGGTCACCACACCATGAGGAACTATATTAAAGGGTTGCAGCATTCGGAAAATGAAGAACCATTGCTCTAGAGAGTAGTGGATCTCCTAGGAGATAACAAATAATTTTATTACTGAGGGCAAATGGTTTCTCAATAGTGTATATGATGCCTCAGGGTTGTATATAAGATATTTACATTACAATTCATAACAGTAGCAAAATTACAGTTAAGAAGTAGTAATGAAAATAATTTTATGATTAGGAGTCATGACAGCAGTACTGCATTAAAGGATTGCAGCATTAGGAGGGTTGAGCACCACTGCTCTACTCAGTTTTACTTCTTATTCCATATCATATACATAGATGATTTTATGTTCCTATTTAAAATTTAGGGATCACAAAAAAGAAAAATAATTCTCTCTTTGAGATGGGTCTAATCCACCTAATTATCTCTAGTTGTGTACATTTTCCTAACAACTTGACTTTGTTTTTATTCATGGTTGAAACAAATTCCTTATATATATTCTTTCCACTAAATATCTGTCCTCTATATTCACACACACGCACACATGCACGCACGCACGCATGCACACACAATCATTTTTATCCATTCTTCTGTTTGGGGAAGTGTAGAATATTTCGGTAATGTTTTGAATAGTGCTGAAATAAACCCTGATGTCCATGAGTCTTCGTGGTATATATATTCTTTTAGGTAAACAGAGAACTGTTGTGGAATATTCCTTTACCCTGTATAAATATATGTCACTGAGATTGGATTAATAAAAAAAACTAAATGGTCAATAGCTAGGCATGATTTTTGGGGTAGAGAGAATGCTTAGAAGAAGAATTCAGAGATGAGTGGAGACACAGAACAAACAACATGGGCATTACAAATTAAAGGTAATAAAGCAATGATGCAGAAAGTAAATCAGTAGAAAGTGGTTAATTTAAGATATGAGAGCTAGTTCTAAACCAGTCTAAACTATCAACTGAGCTTTTATAATTAATAAGAAGTCTCCATGTAGTTATTTGGGAGCTAGGAGTCAGGACAGAAAATCTGCCTATCAATGGCACCTAACATCCAGCCATGTATATTCACATAAGACCTGGGAAACCATAAAAATGGTCCTAAATACACAAAAACAGAAACAAAAGCAGCTTACTAGTCTCATGTTTCTCATGCTGGCCACAATACAGAGACACAACTCCTGGCAGCTACCTGTGTGCTTGAGCCACCAGTGTGCAATAAGCTAAGCCACATGGCATGCTTAAGGTTTTGCTCATGCAGACAGAAAGGGTTACAGATACACAATAAAGCAGATTCAGAAGGAAAAAAAAATCTAAAAAGGTTACAGTGTGTTAAACATTGTGTGTAGGCTTAAGAAAATAACAGGTATACACAGTCATAGAAAAAATAGTTTAAGAACAATAAAATCTTTAAAGTGAGAGCAAATTAATTAAAAACATAAGCCACATCAGCACATCAGGATCGAAAATACACAGGGAGTCGGGTTCCCATATGGTGTCTTGTTAACGCTGAATTTTTTAAATGCTTGTGTACAAAAAACAATAACTGCTGGGAGATATTGGACTATGGAAACTGCTATATTATACCAACCTATATATTTTAGAAATGTCTTAACTTCAAAATGAAAGTTGTACAGTGTGTTGCATTGGACAACAGGTTATGCTTTTGTTTCCATAGGAGACGAAAGGCTTTTGAATTCTTCCAGATTAATAGAGATCAGATTTGACCATGGGAGACCTTCTGAGAATCTTGGATACAGATATGGGGTAGTAAGCCAAAAAAGAGTATAGAATAGGTGATTTGTAAGCTGATCCCTTGACTTGGGAACAACACTGGGATGAGATGAGACATTATAAATCTTGTTTGCTACAGTGTCCTCAGAATTATTATTACATGCCATGAATTCCTATGGCATGGACAGATATTTACATTACACACTGATTTTATAGTCCAAATGGACTTATAAAGTTGACAGATGTATTTTATTTGCTCAAGCATAAAACAAAAAAATTATCTTTAACTCTCTTATGCACACCACACATTCCATACTTGTGTTAATACAGCTATATATGTTACCTTTGAAAGTTTCTATGTTTTCAAAGCAAGGGGAAAAGACACGAATGAAAACAGGTGGTCCAGGTTATCTAACATCTCAGACAGCCTCTGTTGCAGTTTACTCAGAGTTCTACATCGAGAACAGTTTCAAGGCTGCTGGCTGAGATGGTCCAGCCCCAAGAATACTCCAGCCAGGACTTCAGATAAGCCTTGCACTTTCCCATTGCACATTGACTGTACAATAAATAGCATAGCTAACTTTCTCAGGACTTGGCCATTATCCCAATTTTCTCAGGGTCTCCTAAAGATTTCAGGACCCACAAACAAAAGAAAGAAATCTAAAGAACATGACACCCGTGTTCCCAAGTGGTGGGGTGGATGGTTTTTGGTCATGTGGTAGGTTATGGATGTTTGTCATTGTTTAGAGGGGTTGATTACAAGTTGTTATTACTAATGGTCAGAAGAAAACTGAACAAAGGAGACTAGATTCAGATATCACTATCTGAAGAGAAAAATGGGTGTTATAGTATAAAATGATAAGATAAAAGGGTGGAATTTTGGATCCACTTTTAAACAACCACTAGTCCTAAATATTTTACATTGGTATGGATTTTTGTATAATGATACAAATTTAAGGTTATTTTTGTTATTCTGTATGTACGTTTCCTTTTTTGTTTAACATGTTGTACCTATGCAGCTCATTTAAAAAGGTTATGTAAAATTATAGTCTTTGAAAGCTATTTAGGATAATAACTACAGATTAATATTCATCTATAGCTATCAAACTTATAGTCATGTTGGTATGTTTTCAAGGTTACACAGAGATATATTTTTAGATAGATAGTTTATCTTCAATTATGTTAAAGACCTACTGAATATGACATTTAAAATATTTTAACAACAGAGCTTTTCTTGACAATAAGCCATGTAAGCTCCTGGGAACACTAATCTACTTCAAAAGAGGATGATGGGCATCAAAAATCCTCCATATGGAGTTTGTTTTCTTTATGGCAAATCTAGCCATTTATGTAAGAAAATGTCCTTGTTTCAACTGCTGACAGTACATTGTCCAAACTGGACAAGCACGATACAAAGAAAAGTGTCTGCCAAAATTTGTCTAGGCAAGTTAATACAGTCCTTCAAAATTCCTGCTTCATAGAAAAGTCTGTCAAACATTCTAGGCCTGAGGACAAAAGATGGATGCCCTAACACTGGAGAGGAACACTGGCATGACTGTCCAGGCAGCAAGATGTCTCTGATATTTCTCAGTTTTAGAAGTTTTTTACTCTCCATTTCCTGTTTACACAATTAATACTATGTTCTTCTGGAGTCTTTGATGGAGTTAAAGTCTAGGTAGTTATAGTTGCAGTTTTCCTTAGTTATGATAGAAGGTAAATTAGATACAGGGCTTTGAACTCACCAAGAGAAAATGAATAATGAAATATTTTCTCCAAATATGCCAAATACAGATGAATTGGAGATAGTAAATTTAATTCTTACACGATATTATGTAAGAGCTCAATCTTTTTTTTATCAAGACAAAAAGGGGGAAATACTGTTGAATATCCCTTTACACTGTGTGAATATATGTCACTGGATTGTGTTAATAAAATATATAGATGGCTAATAGTTAGGCACAGTTTCAGGGCAAAGAGAACACTGGGAGGAAGGATACAGAAGCCAGGAGTAGTCAGTGCATGCAGAGGCAACAGGACCTGAAAGAAAGGTAACAAGCCATGAGCCATATGGCATCATGTAAATTAATAGAAATGGGTTAATTTATGTCATAAGAGCTAGTTAGAAACAAATCTAAGCTATCAGTTAAGTTTACATAATTAATAATAAGGTTCCATGTCATTTTTGTGAGCTAGCAGCCCAAATAAAAGTCTATCGCCACAGGACAGGTATAGACAGGTGTTATAGTAGATCTATATTTTGTTTTGGGAGAAAATATCATATTGACTTTTATATTGGCTAGACCATTTCACACTTTTACTAGCAGTATATTTGTGCTCCTATTTGTCTATATTCTTGCTCTAATTTGTTATTATTTGATTTAATGATTTTCTTTGTAATCAGGGTGAGATGAAACCTCAATGTAGTTTTTATTTCATTTCTTTGATGGCTAGAGATGTTGATCATTTTTTGTGTCATATGCTTGTTGACTATGGGTATTCTGTCTTTTGAGAATGGTCTGTTCATTTCATTAGGCCATTTATTTACTGGGTTATTTGACTTCTTTCTATTTAAATTTATCTTATGTATTTGTTTTTATATTTTTGGTAGTTATCATCTATAAGATGTGGCTTCACTTTGTTAAATTATTCTTTTAATATAATGAAACTTTTAAATTTCATGAGTTCTCACTTGTCTATTGTTGATATTATTTCCTAAACAACTGGAATTCTATGCAGAAAGTCATCACTTATATGCTTATGTCCCTGAATTGATTTCCCAATGTTTGCCTCTGGCAGATTCAAAATTTCTGGCCTTACATTAAGATTATTGATTCATTTGGAAATAATATCTATATAGGGTAAGGAATAAGAGTTTAGGTTTGCATGTGTATATATGTATTTATCAGTACGATCTGTTGATGAGGCTGCTTTTTTGCAATGCATAATTTACATCATTGTAAGTATTCAGCTGGATGTAACTATATGAAGTCATATTGATTCCCTCTATTATTCACCATTAATCTGCATGTCTGTTTTAGTGCTAGTATTCTATTTTGTTACTACGGCTATGTAATGTAACTTTAAGTCAGTTACGGTGATATCCTCAGCATTATTCCTTTAGTTCAAGGTAGTTTTCCCTAGTGTTTTTATGCTTCAACATGGATTTAAAGATTTCCATTTCTATTCTTATAAAGAATAACATTGCCCTTTTGATTGGTTTTACATTAAATATGTAGATTGTTTTTTGAAGGGAGGCTATTTTTCACAATATTAGTTATTTCAATCAGTGATCATAGGAATTCTCTCTTTTCTGGCATCTTCTTCAATTTCCTCAGTGTCTTGCATTTTTCAATGTAGAGGTTATTCATTTTCTTGGTAACATTTATTCCTACAATAAAATTCTAAGTTGAACAACTCATAAGGAAACAAATTTCATTTTGGGTCACAGTTCAGGAAGTTCTAGTCAATGGCTGGTTGGTTCATTGCTTTGGTGCTGGTAGAATGATAATACATAATAGCAAATATATGAAGGAGAAAAGTAGCTGTGGATATCTCCAGATCCTGCCTGGTTCACAGTCAGGACAAATCTCTCTCACCCACCAATCACGAAGCTGCTCAGACCCAAATACACACACAGAAGCTTATATTATTTATTAAATGTATGGCTGTGTGGCTCAGGCTTCTTGCTATCTAGTTTTTATATCTTAAATTAACCCATTTCTATTCATCTATAAGTTGCCACGTGGCTTGTGGCTTACCGGTACTTTACATCTTCTCATGGCGGCGGTGGCTGGCAGCATCTCCACCCTCAGCCTTCCAGCTCCCAGATTTCTCCTCTCTCCTTATTCCACCTACACTATACTTCCTGCCTAGCTACTGGCCAATCAGCGTTTTCTTTATCAGTCAGTCAGAGCAACACATTCACAGCATCCCCAGCACTTCCCCTTTTCTTTTTTTCAAAAGGAAAGGTTTTAACTTTAACATAGTAAAATTACATATAACAGAACAATTATCAAACAAGAATTACAGTTACAATATCTAGTCTATTTATAATATCTAGTCTATTTGTATTTGGCAAAATTAAAGAAGATATCCCATCTATTTTATATTTGTGAGTCTAAGATTTTATATCTAACTTATCTTATATTATAAGTAAGGAAAATATAACTGTCTAGTCTTCAACTATATCAAAGACCTCAGAAGGATATAATATTACTTGAGAAATGGGAGAAGTATGCAAGCAACTTTCGGGAGTCTTGCAGCAGTAGACAGAGACAGCTGGCAGCCTGGACAGTCATCCAAAATTCTTTTCTAATGTTGAGACATCTGTCTTTAGCCCACAGGGCTAGAGTCTCTCGGTCATTTTTCTCAGTGTCCTGTAAAATGTCTGTCAATTTTCTCTGTGAAGCAGGAACCTGAAGGACTATTTTGCCAAGCAAAGTTCATTGGTCACCTTCCTACGGGTCCTGTATGTCCAGTCAATAAAGCAGTCCAGGCAAGAACAGTTTCTTGCCCAAATGGCTATTTTTGCCAAGAAGAAGATAAACTCCATATAGAGTATCTTCGTTGCCCATCCTCCTCTCTGAAGTAAATTGGTGCTGCCAGGAGTAGATATGTCTCACTGTCCAGAAAGTCTAAATTTTCAAAACATTTTAAATGCCATATTCTGTATGTCTTTGAAGTATTTGAAGATTACCTACCTAATTGAATTATATCTATGTATACCTAGAAAACTTAACATGACTATAAGTTTGACTATCATAGAAGAGTAATTATTAATCTGTATTTCCTAATTATCCATTGCAATTTAAATGAGTTGCAAAACATAATACCTTAAACAAGAGTAGAAATATATATACAGTATAACAAAATTAACTTTAAGTCTATATCAATAAAATAAAATCTATACTGTTGTGGGATATTCTCTATGCTGTGAATGTAATGATATGATTGGTTGATAAATAAAACACTGATTGACCAATAGCCAGGCAGGAAGTATAGGCAGGACTAGCAGAGAGGAGAACTGTGGGGAACAGGAAGGCGGAGTGGAGGAGATGCTGCCAGCCACCATGATGAGGAGCAGGATATAAAATACCTGTAAGCCATGAGCCATGTGGCAAAGTATAGACTAATAGAAATGGGTTAATTTAAGATAGAAAAACTAGATAACAAGAAGCTTGCCATGGCCATACAGTTTGTAAGCAATATAAGTCTCTGTGTGTTTACTCGGTTGGGTCTGAGTGGCTCCAGGACTGGCGGGTGAGAGAGATTTGTCCTGACAATGGGCCAGGCAGGACTGGAGAAAACTTCAGCTACATTATACATTTCTAAAGAAGTTGTTGTTCTCTAAAAGTAGGTTCATTAATCAGCCCTTTCATCTTATCGCATCTACACTATCCTCATTTCTTCTTTAGAAAGAGATTACATCTATAATCAACCTGCTTCAAATAAAAAATATTGGTTCTGCTCTGTCCCACATCAGAGGACTCTTCTGTATTGGGACAGAAAAATCTCTCCACCATTTTTTTAGCAATATGCTTGGGTTTAGAGAAGGAGTGAGCCAATTCCATCTCCAAAGCCAGTTTAGTATACTTGGGAATTTGGGCATAGTTTTTCATACTACTTCCTGCTGGATGAGGGTGCTGTATCTTATGGGGACACAAAGAAAATTTTAGGAGTATGGAGTAGTCCGTGAGGCTGTATTGTCTGAGCCAGTTGCCTTGAAACCATTCTGGATGTTGGATCACCTGGGCCAGGGTGTCATTGGAGACCTTTCAGAGGGTCTTGACTGGTCCTGATGTATCTTGCTTTCTGTGGAAACAAAAGCAGAGCTTCCTTTCTAAAGCAACATATCCATACATCCAAATTTTGAAGTCAAGGTGCATTTAAAATATACGTATTGGTTTAACTGAGAAACCTTTACAATCAAATGTCTTTCTGCAGTTAAAAATCCCAAAGACAACACAATCCAGATTCTCTGTGTGATATCCACCTTTATGTGGCTTATTTTTATATTACTTTTACTTTCTCTTTAAAGATTTTATTTTTTAAAACTACCTAATTCTTTATATAACTGTATATATTACTTTTTTTTCTCTTCCAAGTCTGTATACATTTTTACACACATTGTAAACCATTTAAAGTTTGTTCCATCTGAATCTGTCTTACTGTGTAGCAGTAGTTACTACTGAAGCAGAAGTATTGGCTGTTAGCTCCACCCAGTTTAGCTTTTCAACACGTTGTAGATAATTCACTGCCAGCGATGGGAGCCATAGTGGTTCTATGCTTCTATCCAAGCTGCATGTAGCCCAGAAACCTCTTTTTTTATGTATTAGCAAAGGCTAAATCCACCACAGAGCAGCAGCATAATGTGTGGCTTGGAGACAACTCATTACTGCCATACTGTAAGTCAAGTCAGGAACCTGCCATATAGTAGCTCAAGCTCACAGGCTGCGGCTAATGTCAGAGAGAGAACTAGGAAGCTGTTTTTATCTCCATTTTAGAATCTTCTTCCTCAGATTTTAGGTGGAAATTTTTGCACCATGTTGTGGTGCCATTTGTAGCTGGGGTTATCTTCTGGTCCTGTCTGGCCCATGGTCAGGACAAATCTCTCTCACCTGCCAATTTCACAGCTGCTCAGACCCAAATAAACACACAGATGCTTATATTATTTATAAACTGTATGGCCATGTGACTCAGGCTACTTGCTATCTAGTTCTTATATCTTAAATTAACCCATTTCTATTAATCTATAAATTGCCACGTTTCTTCTGGCTTACCAGTGCTTTACATCTTCTCATGATGGCAGTGGCTGTTAGAGTCTCCTTCCACACCCTTCCACCTCCTAGAATTCTCCTCTCTTCTTATCCTGTCCACACTATATTTCCTGCCTGGCTACTGGCCACTCAGGGTTTTATTTATCAGTCAATCAGAGCAATATATTCACAGAATCCCCAGCAACTCACTTTATGGCTAGAAATTGATTTAAAAAAAAAAAAGAGCACATAGAAGAGAGTATAGTTCTAAATATCCCTAATGGGTACAGCCTCATGACCCATTAAGCCTCACCTCTTAAAATTTCATTTATCTGCCAATAGTGTAATTTTGGTGGCCAATGTTTAGCAGATTGGCATTTGTACGGAGGATATCCAAAATCCAAAATATAATATTTTAATCATATTTTTTGCAGTATGCTTCTTAAAATTATCCTTTGTTTGTTAATATATAGTTTTCAAAATATATTGATGTGTACCCATACTCTTTTCTTCTCATCTACAAATATACTTTACTGAGAGAATCTAATTCAATGATTCCTATATTTAACAATTAATGCTGTGTTTTTATTTTCTCAGAAAGAAAAAAATGGTAGTTACTAAGCTGTTTTAATGGCAAATTAAAGCAAAAAAAATGTCTTACAACAGACCGCTACAGACACAAATGAACTGGACAGAGTACAAAGCCAGAGAAAAACGTCAATAATCAAAGAACAAGAAGCTAATGTTAATAGACTGAACTAATTAAAAGAGATAGTAGGGGATGGCATTTTGAATTGAAGCTTGTTTGAATAAGGAACAAACTCTTAGATGAGGACTGTGTCTGGGAGAATTGCAGAGATGGTCAAATCAAATCCTATGAATTAAACATAAAAGAAAAATACAAAGAAAGCTACCGCAATAGTTCAAAGAGAAACATAATTCATAAAACAGAAACAGGAAAGTAAATTATTAAGAATAACATTGACATGTACTATATTATGCACCTTTGTCACACCATGCAAAAGTCACCTTTTAAAATTAATATAATGAAATAAGAAATTATATTAATTTAACTCATCTAGTTTATTGCAACCAAAAGAATATCTTCCAGTAAAATTACTTTAATGGAAAAATATGATCAATTAGAAATGAATTAGTGTTACTAAATCCTAATTAATGCAATACTGATGGCTTAATAAGCATCAAGCTTATAATAAATTTATGTCATCTCAAAGGGGAAATGAATTATGATTTTAACTTCCTGGTATTTTACTGAATACTTACATTTCAGTAAAGACTGTCTTCAGAGCAACTTTGGCACTACATTGAATATTCAAATATATTAAAAAACCCATCCAAGATATGTAATAAAAGAGATTCAATTATTATTTAACAAAATAGAAAAACTAACAGCATGAATATAGAATAAAATATGCATATACATATCATTTTGAGTCAATAATATGGAGGTCTTGTAATTGTCAGAAATGTAGATTTTTAGAGATACTTGATTATCTAATCTGGTCTCTTTAGTTCAAAACCTGAAGTAAATGCTTGAGAGATGGCTCAGCAGTTAAGAGTGGTTGCTGATCTTTGGAATGTCCCAGATTTGAATCACAGACATCAGGAAATCTAGTTTCAGGGGGTTCAATGCCCTCTTCTGGCCTCTGTAGACACAAATGCACAAAAGTAGTGCACATACATAAATGAAAGTAAAGTACCCATACATATAAAAATAAAAATAAATGTATCTTTGAAAAATCCC